>JARJLF010000879.1:0-122417 GCA_029378395.1 Mycena leptocephala | reverse complement strand
CAAGAATGAAATCGCGGTCCCTGTACCCACGTGTGACAGGACCAACGGACTGCAAGGCAGCCGCTGTATGAACCCCGCCAAGGATTGGATGCGTATCCTGTGCGACATTCAGATTTTGGTCACGATCAAGATCTGTTCATACATGACAATGGAAACATTCATATTTTACCCAATCAGCCCTGACGATCAGTCAGTACCTGACGATGACGAAGGGACAAGAGTTGTTGGACCTTGAAGACGCACGTCCACACCGATGGCAATGCCATCCGCGCATCAACTGAAAACTTGCGGCAACGGCAGCGGGAATGTGGTTTTCCGGGACAAGTCGCGCGTCGAAGTCCGATGGAAAGACCGGCGATTCTCGCAGCTGCAAAAAGTCTGAGATATATTCGAGTCCTTCAGGACGTGCACCAGTCCAGAACTGCGGGCAATCGGGATTCAAGCACATCCACCCTGTCCTATAAATGTGCGGAGAGAGATTATCACATCCGCCGCAAAGGGTGAGTGACCGGAGGTTGGGTGCATTTCACTGCAATTGGAGCACCTGATCTCAGCGATGAGATTGAATCTAGCATGGTCTATCAGGGGATTTACTAAACGTAAGCCACCATGGCTCCCCCTGTTGACTCATTCAGCAGCTGATGCCCAGGAACATGAAAAAACGCGAACCTGTCCGGCGCACCACTGGAATGCGAACTTGTATCGTACAACTTTGGAGCCGCTGACATCATGTACTTCGGCTAAGTGAATGATTAGCTTCTCTATGCAGGGGAATATCGAACCGAACCCCAGGCAGAAACGACAGTATAAAAACCTGTTGAATTAATGACCATATCAACACCGAAAGTTAAGCAAAATTAGCACAGAAACACGAACCAAGAGCAGCTAAATAGATTTTCTTGTTCTTTAGCTTGAGTGGAAATTTGGGGTATTTGTCGTCTACAAGAATGACCAAGGGGGTACCGGCGGAACAATTGTTGATTAGGGCTCGAACCGAGGGATGCCCGTTCTTCTGGTCCTCCACCGTCCCATCTGTGTGTGTCCCCCGCCACTAGACCAGTGAGATTTATGACGATAGAATTCACAGAACTGCAGGCATACCCGTGTGATATGATGAATTCCCCCCCATGCAGGAAGCAGTCGCGTCTATTTAAAAAAAATGAGACGATTTTCATTCGAGAGCTATTACACCCACTCGGATCCGAAACTACTAAGCATGTAGCCTTTAGCGACGCCTTTCTTCTGATACACGCCCCGTGGAAGCTTCGAAACCAGGGTAATGTTTCGCACATTTCCTGCCGACTCTGTTGACTCTTGAGCCCTCAGCCGACAAAAGTAATTTCGAATCAACGTGCCTGGGACCACAGTGGAGGGAAACCCGTGGCGATTGGCCAGCCGTAGGCAAAAGAGGGGTAGTTTGCGGATGATGGCTCTCGTGGATTCCAACAGGGGTCAGTAGGATTGAGGTGGCAGATAGCGAATGGTTTCCGTGCGACTGCAATTGGGGAAACGTGATTGGAAACTGAGTAAAGCATAAAGTCGGGTTCATCAGCTGGAAACTACGTCCCACCTGTCCTGTTTTTGCCCACGACGTCTCTCCGTGAGTGGAAGCCTTCGCTGAGACTCGATTTGAGCTTGAATCGGCAGACGTCACTCCCGGGGATACGACGACAGACTGTCAATGCAAATCATTAGAGCTGGCATTAAGAAGAAGAAGAAAAGGCTCACAAGTGGCAATTTGTTCACTTCGTCCGAGTGTTTCCCATCCTTCACCCCCTCCGGTTTGCACTCGCTACAGGCAATCGCGAGGTCCTCTGGGGGTATTATACGCCCACATCCACGTCCGACGCACACACGCCGCGTGACACGCGCGGCGGATTGGCTCGAATTCGATGCATTATGAGGAGGCGGAGTCGGCTTGGAGACCTCTGCAAGCTGAAGGTTCGTGTGGGAAGTCATGCGCATTTGATTGGGGGAAACTAGGTCGCCTACGAGGTTGTCGCACAAGCGCTTCGAATGCCAAAGCATACTTAGTGGGTCGGAATCGTTTGCTGGACTTCTTTTGTAATAGTGCGCCAAGACTTGATCTTCTGTCTTGGCCTGATAAGGGTGGTAAGCTTTCACCTGCGGAAAGTGACTCAAGACTCACAACGAGCTCTGCGACCTCGCGGTAGAAACCTGCACACAGGGTCAAAACGCGGAGCTGCCAGACATAAATATTTGTGTCATGCAAATCATCGATATAAAGCAGGTACCTGCTGATTCTGCGGCATGTCTGGCAATTGAAATTGTGGGGGATTTGTTCCAGTAGTTCGAACCACTGTCGTCTGTTTAGCCGATCTAGGACCAGGAGCCTGTTTACCACTACTAGGCTCTTGTCGGATGTGGCGCTTTGGCGCTCGGGAATCCGTAAGACTGCCGGCAATACGGGCTTCCTCGTCTTCTTCCGTTTCCTGACGTCGGCGTTTCTGGGCTGGGGATGCTTTGGGGGCAAGGGCTTGATTCATGACTCCAGTGATAAATGACTTAATTCTACAGATTAGTCCAGAAGTCCGAAGAAATGCTTAAGGTCGTACTGTGAACGCGTGGTGACGTGTCAGTTGGAACTTGGGCTGTTTGGACCATTGTCATTGTCATTGTCATTGTCATTGTCATTGTCATTGTCATTGATGGTGGTGGGCAATTGACGGCTGCCAAATTGGGTTCCCACGCTCTGGTCACGGGATCTGAACGGCTCAAAAAGTGACCCCGATCTCGCCCGCAGGTTTTCGGCCTCTTATTCCAAGATACTGGTCTGAGCAAAACAGAAAAAGTGCTGGAAATATATGTGGCTATGATGTCTCCGTCCTGTTTTTCCCGATTTTCCCCTGTGATCAGCACTATTGGCCAACTTTTGACACAAATTACACAATATTATGGCCTACTGCCGGAAATCAAAAATCCGAGACGGAGACGTCATACCAGTGCATATTTTGAACAAATATCACCAGCCAAGTCATACCAAATTTTGAGGTTTAAGGGACGAAAATCTGCGGGCGCTGATGCAACTCCGATCACTTCTTCCCTATTTGGACCGCATCCCCAGCCACCAATTAATTCATATCTTATCTCACAAACGTTGAACTTCCAGTTTTTTGAAGCAAAAATCATCCAATTGATAGTATAGTCCATTTAAGCCAAAATATATTCAAATGTGTACATTTGACAACCGTACATTGTACCTTGACTTTGAGTGAATGTTTCAAAAAGATGGAACGAGCCTATGAACTGTGGATTTTAAATAGTTTTATGGCACCCAAATATTCCACCCTTTCATATCCACAATTAACATGTTATTCCCTACAACCTTGCCTCCAAGCTTTGGCCTTTAGCCACAATTTGTGTCTGGAGGAACACAAACAAGTCGTGAGTCACTAAATCTGCGTTTGATCCAATTGATTCTGCACGTGACCATCACGGATCGCTAATCGGCATTGCCCACCACCAGGACCAAACGTATATCAACACCGGATTGATCCGTCGGCTTCTTACCTAGGGCTGTGCGGCGTGCCCGTTACGGGCACGGCCATTGCTTCGACGGAGGGCGACGGACAGGCCAGTCCCGTCGTGGAACCTGGAGAAATCTCTACCGTCACGGGCGACGGGGAGTTTGTTTTTTTCCATCGGGCATAATTCACACTCATTGCTACCTAGGAAGCAGCAAGGGACTGAGCAAGCTTGTCAGTGTCTCTTTTATGAGTGCCACGACGAAGTTCTGGCGGCATATATTAGTTTCCACTGACAAAAGAGTATAATAATCTGAACATTGACCGGTCGATTTTGCGGGGAGGGCCTTGGCATCGGACTCGGATTCATAGAACTCGATTTCAGAGGTGTGTATGAGCTTCCCGTTGGCGTCAAGGGCACACTGGTCAGACATCGTCGGAAGAAGATGGTGAAAAACCGCTGGACGCTTCCACAGCTTTTATGGCTCGCAATCGGTTGTAGAGCCGATCTACGATGCCTGAATATAACTAAATGGATAATTATTAGTACCTGAGTATAACTGTAAGGAGAAAGAGAAAAATTACGAGTTCACTGCTGGCTAATTTCCGTCTTCCCTGCAGGCACTGCGTGGCGACACAAGGTACCCATGTTGGGGGCCCGGATACCACCAGCCTGAGAACAGAATGACAGTCAGTGGAGACAGCAGCATGTCCGATTTTGAAGGCATTCAATGCGTCGGTCTAAGGTAGAATATATTCTGATACAAGAATATTTATATCCTTATTCCTTCATGTGCGCGAAGAGTAGACTCGTAACCAGTCTGTATACAAATACCGAAAATATGTGGCAAGCACTTCGGTATATACAGACTGTTACAACTCGGGAAACCGGATTGAGCTGTCATCGGAGTTTAAAATTTCAGTGAGGCTCGTGTTTCCCATGACCTTTGGATTTGAATGAAGTCAAAGTACACAGGAGTAATCAGCTGCTAGAAAAGATGACATTTGTCTCTCAATTTTATTTCAATCTGTTGTAGCAGGTGCATTCAAATGGCCGCATTTTGAAAAGCATGACCTGATGCAATATGGCTGGCATTTTAAAAGCGGTGCAATAGACCTGCATTCAATGGCTGGCATTTTGAAAAACATGACCTGATGCAATAGAGGTGTGTTCAAATGGCGGGCATTTTGAAAAGCATCACTGACACAATAGAGCTGCATTCAAATGGCTGGAATTTTGAAAAGCATGACCTGGCGCAATAGAGGTGCATTCAAAGGCTGGAATTGTGCTCGGGAATTTTTCCCTTCCAGCGCAGTCCCGGAGCGTTTTTTTGAGCTGCGCAAATCGCGAATGGATAGCCCTGACTCTGTGAACATTGCATGTCCTCAGATTGAGCCAAAGGAATTGTTTGCCTTTCTACAGCGCAAACAATGGCCTGCATTTCAAAAGCATGACCTGAGCAATAGAGCTGCACTCCAATGGCTGGCATTTTGAAAAGCATGAAATAGAGCTGCATTCACCAGATCCAACTCGGGCTCTCGAAAACATTCCTTCCTGAAGGATGCCAGGTGCTCTAGAAGTCGAAGAAGAGTTCTTGGAATAGGATGTCCTGGAATTATAATTCTAACGCGTTTCGGTAACTCAATTCTATGCTGTCTATGTACGGCTTTGCAGTGTTCAAGTGGTTCGAGTCGAGTTCTGATACAGAATATTGAAAGTGGACACAAGTTCTCTTGGGCTACAGGGTCCATTTGATTTTTTCTGGTGGGTAGTTGGATCTACTTAGATAAACAGGAAGATTGCGGACGAGATTGCATTATTTCTTCCGGGAATTATTGTTTCTTTGTGTTGAAGGTCATCTTCGTACAAGTTCTGTAGAATTTCACGCGTCAGAGCTTCAGCGGCGAAGACCAAATAAATAATATGTGCAGGTCATAGCCGGGGCCACCATGGCGCACAATTTGGCTGGAAGGGAAACATGGCAGTTGAACTACATGAATCTCTCGCTTCCGTCAGCCCTGCAACTTGTTGTAGGTCAAGAGTTCAAGGTCAGGAATTAATCCTGCGACCGTTCTGTTCAGACTAAATGCATTACAAATAAATACAGATTACTCACCTGTGACCAATCTCATCAGACTGAAGAGATCGGCCGCAGGCCTCCAGTATATACACAACCCCCGCCGACCAAATACAACCCGCGCGCTAACCGACTCGTCCCAATTGGGGCTGGATGGCGGGGTCAGTGGGAGTGTTGTAGTATGACCCCGCATTTCAACTTCACAACTTCATGCAGACTTTTGGCTCGATACTGATGGCAGTTACGGAGCCTGAATAATTATCCGTGTGGTTCAGTGCATTCGCGTATACACTTAATTGTACTAATTACACTGTGAAGGGGATTGTGACAAAATGGGTTAGAAATGGTAGGACCAACAAGAACAAATACAGTTACTATATGTATGTTTCGTTCAATTCGACAGGGGAGTGACGCGTTACTGAGAGAAAAAACGGTTCGACTGTTCGACCACCGAGAGTTATGGCGTAATAACGCAAAAAAGCGGATCGTTTGTGGGTTGGCGCGCCGGGATCCTTCGCCTCCGATCACATATTGAAGTCATCACCAAAAGTGGGAGATCGTTACAAGGTCATGCAATGAGCATAATGTGATATAATCCAGGCAATCACCACAATCATTGTGAATTTTTCAAAATCCCTTGCAACGACATAAAGAAAGCCACAATGTGCACAATATTGCGGTGATTCCCAGGCATTCCATATGTTGCAAGCCATTCCAAAGCCATTCCAATCAATGTAGAGGGTCAATGAAATACACAGTGCTTAATAATTTTAAAGGAACAAGAAAAGCGACAAAATGCATGTAGCATTGACCAAATAAAGAAGACAAAGGAATTATGGAGAGATGACTGAAAGTAATGCAGCAACTTGTATAGAGGAATTTATGCTGTTTGTTTTGGAAAAAATTCGTATCGTATATTTGTGTCGTTTACCCCATATGAGCGCCCCCGGGATGGTCAATATCATATATGTGAGAGCTACATCGTGCATTTGAGTGTGCAAGAATATTTATGAACTGGTGTCCGGCATATTTATGATTCGTTACCACACACATATTTGAACTCGTGAGCATCTCATATTTGTGACGTGCGAGATATTATTTGTGATAAGTCCTTTCGACGCTGCCAGACCCAATGAGTGGGAATGTCCGCCCGTTGTCTGGTGCAGCGGTCGGGTTATGCCGCCCCGCGGCGGCATCACGTCGGTCGTTGTTCAAGGTTCGGGGCTCGGATCCGACCGCCGACGTTTGGTCTTGTTCTCCTACGACCTTTGATCCCTCGGCATTTGCCGCAGCCCCTGAATCAAACCGAACCTCTCATAGAGTAGGAACCGGCCCTCACTGCATTCCGACCCATCCTAGACTCAGCTGAGGCTAGGTGCCGTAGGTTGTGCCAGATGGACTTAGGTCGATGTAGGTCCCTACACAGCCCACCATCTAACCGACCACACGCAATGTATGTCTGGCTTTACAAGTACCCAGTAAGGTCCCTAGACTTAGGTCAGTGTAGATAAGTGTAGCTAGTGGAAGGTGAGGGTAGCTCCCTAAACTCAGCTGCACAGACCTAGACTTACCTTTTAATGCTGTTTCGCCTCTCAGATTGCTTTCAGACTCATGGAACGGCCTGGCGAAGTTATTTTGAGGCCCTCAAGTTTTAACCTCAAGCTTCTCTGTGCGCTGTGATCCTCGAAATTCAGCTGCCCAGGGACGAGTTGTCGTGCGATTTTTGAACAGTGTCCTGGGAAGACCTCATGGAACACTTCCATCATCCAATGTTCTGAGCAACCGCATCCCTTCACCCCTTGCGTAGGTGGCCACAAGCACCTGTTTCAACCTACACAGATCCCGCCGGACCTAGACCTACCTGTGCCAACCTAGCCAGAGCTAGACAGACCTCCACAGACTATTCTCTAGGCACCTAGCCTTAATCATCGATGTAGCTACTTCTAGGTTCCTACACTCAAGCTGAGTCCAGGAAGGGTCGGAATGCAGTGCCTGGGCCCATTCTTAAATGGACATTGAAGGACTCGCCTGGTACTGATTCTGATCCCTCACATTCCCGCCAGTCTCTGCTGTCCCCAGTTTTGCGGATTTCTGTGTCTTCGAACTTCGAAGTACCACATCCTAGTAGCGAGTTAGCACTCCTTCCCAATCGGAATTCTGTCAGGCAGGATGCAATGGGTTCACTTCGTTGTGCCAAGATTACCGCGAAGAGTTCCACTTGTTATGTGGCCACCTGTCCAACAGCTAGTCTTCCGAGTTCAAGGAAACTGCGGCCATTGGTGGCGGAACACGAGTTCGAATATCCATGCTGTACCCTGAGGGGCGGGGAAGAATGCCCCATTTGCCTTTGAGCACACAGAATATGCGCTCAACCACGTTTCGGGCAGATGCATGACGGAGATTGGAAAGCTCTTGAGAATTCGTAGGCCTGTGATAAATTAATTATTGCTTGTGCGGACAAGGACAAAGACGAAGCGAGTGCATAACAAACACCAGAACGACCCCATTCCGCTAGATGGTAACGCACAGAACGGATGTGAACAAGGGTCACGTCGTAGCTCCCAAAGCCAGCATCCGCCAAATAATAATTTCCCGGAGGAATAGCAAGATCATGCAAACGAGCATCAATGAAGAGTGCTGCATCGTCCATGGACCATTCCCAACCACTGAGCATGTATTGAAAGAGCATATCCTGTGAGCAGCATGCCAGACAATTCATGGATTCTCCTCCGTTTCGATTGCGAGATGCATGTCTATCTGTGCAGATGGGCAAGAGTTGATGTGGGTGCCATCCATCGATCCAACGGGATCCTCAAAAAAGGGGTAGAACTTGGGATTGGATCGGATGGGCTCCAGGATGGGGTCGTTCGGTAATGGAAGCCGTACGTAGTGGTTGTAAAATGCGGGAGATGTGATAGCGAATAGAACTCGTCGAGAGTAACTTGACAAATGTTAGACGAATTCAGTTAAAGGGAAGACGAAAGTTACTTTGATATAGTCTTGTTGGAGCGTTAGAAACGCTCGCCAACGTGGCGAATGGCCAGTCCAGTCACACAGGTAGGTATACAGAAAGATTGCCACCTGTTCTTCGAGCGTGATATGCCGCGAGTCCGTCAATCCCGCCCGAAGCTGAAGTTGGGCCACAGGACTGAGAAGACATGTACTTTCATTCCGAGCTCCGAGTTAATCCTGTCCAGATGTCCTACAATCAGCTCATCGACCCGAGCCCTTCCGCTCAAGGCAGAGGTATGATAGTCCTGTTTCACTATAGCGGAGTGGGATAGAGGACGGCTGCAAGATGAATAATGTGCCAGAAGTAGGCAGCTGCAAGGAAGAGCCTCAGCCGTATGGCCTGCACAGACGCCGGCGGCATATATTATCAGTGACTGGGTACTGGGCCACCTTAGCGGTTTTGCCCTCGTGCGCATGGATAAAAAGCGGTGGATACAAATATATGGGCGCTGGAAGGAAGGTACGGATCCTATGAGTGAATGGATATATTTTTCATGAATTTACACGACGGCTTCCGGGCTTACCAAATTTTTCTTCTGGCGCTTTCCCAAAATGGCAAAAAATGTGGTAGCGGGCCACTAGTGTTGCCACGGCTCGGCTACGGCTGGCTCGGCTCGGCTTTTGATGGCTTGCAAGCTGTTTCCAAATTGGGAAAGCCGAGCCACGATCGAGCCGCCGGCTTAGGACGGCTTTGGCTCAGCTTCGGCTTAAGCCGCGACTCAGCTCCAATTAGGAGATTCAAACAGTCCTTCCGCATTCGCAGCCTGCAGGGGTCAGAGGTCAAGTATAATACCCAGTCAGGCAAAGTTCACTCGCCCCACAAATAAAATTCGCGGTTTTCCACCATCAGCAAAGTTGTTGTCTGTAGGCTGTTTTCCAATTACATCAACAAATCAAACATCCAGACACATAATCACCCCATAAAGATGTTCTGAATGGATGGTGTATAATAAAATATCACTGGAATAGCAGCTCAGAGTTCTCAAGGTGGAGCGAGTCAAGTCGAAGCTCAAAACAAAAGCTTTAAAATTGATCAGAATGGGCTATTTCAATGCAGCCAACTGATGAAGCAGATAGTAAAAAGGGCCAAAGTCCATTTACTGAGGCCATAGACTCCAAAAATGCTCCAAAGAAGGCAATTGCTAAATAGGGCCTGAGCCGTGGCTGAGCCGGCTTCAAGCCAGCTCGAGCCGTAGCCGAGCCGTCAAAGCCGATTACCTAGTTTGGACTTAGCGGCTGGCTCGGCTCGGCTAATTTTCGGCTCGGCTCGTACGGCTAGCGGCTTCGAGCCAAGCCGTGGCAACACTACGGGCCACTGTCTTAAATCACTGGGTTTGGACTCATACTGGCTACCCCAGTGTATCTCAGATTAACAAAGTGATATGGCCCCGCACTATATACACCCAAAATGTGATCTAAGGTATTTCAGCACTGTAAGCATTTACCTTGAAGCCAACGCTGAAGGGTGAAATCGCAGTGTGGATTGAATGGAGCGCTCTACAAAGCACAGACGGAATTTGTGCCGGAAAAGAGGGCACATATGGCTACATGCGATGTATTGGAATATACTAATCAGCATAGTACGGCCTCTACACACCAATAACCCTCCAAAAAAGCTCGTCTATGCGCGCTAATGAAATTCGTGGGTTTTGACATGTACCTCGCCGTGACCAGGAAGTTGAGCCAGTGAAACGTCATCGCTGGGCTAGGGGACAATAGTGTGTATTTAAAATGCATTGACAAATTTCTAGGGTCTTAGTTTCCACGGCTGGGTCACTATAGTGGTTGCCGCAGTGGACTACTGGAGATCAGATAGAGGTCTTTCGCGAGGTTCCAGGAGACAAGACAGAGCGGTGTTGATGTATACGATAGACCTATGTCATTCCCCAAGATCAGGCGATGAGAACGAGCCCCAGACTTTGTGGATCGGTGAAGAATTGGTGGAGAAATGGGTAGGAGAAAGCGCGATGGTGTGCTCGGAGATAAGAAATGATGTTCACACGCCTGTTGCCGCCATCATAATCACGCACTGCTTTTGATCGCCGCCATCATTTGCCTCCAAATTTGAAGTACGGAGTCCTCATAGGTCGTATACGGTGCCATAGGTCTCAAATTCCGACTTGATGT
Organism: Mycena leptocephala; assembly: GCA_029378395.1. Taxonomy (NCBI): domain Eukaryota; kingdom Fungi; phylum Basidiomycota; class Agaricomycetes; order Agaricales; family Mycenaceae; genus Mycena; species Mycena leptocephala. Next base: position 111,715 of record JARJLF010000879.1, on the reverse strand, counting down.
ATTGCACCGCCTGGTATTACGCAAATGGCCCACTACCTAGACTGGCCCACTAGGCAGTCGCTGATAATAGCGCATCTTTACGCGTCGCGTGAGTAGAGTTATTTGCTGTCACGTTGAATCATGCGCAGGGTTTATAAACAGGTGTTTATAAACGTGTTTACTAATATCATTATAAACAGCACCGTACTCTAGTGGTGCTGGGGAAACGTTTTGCAGGGGATTGGGAGCACTGCGTGTGGTGGGAGTCGCGCGCCAGGTCGGACTTCGGGTTGACACAGGCATGCGGGGTGAAAAATAGGTATCGATATGCACTTGATGGTTCAGGCCAAACCTGTCGCAGGTGATTTTCTTAATACAGCGCCAGAGCACTACCACACTTAGAGCTCTGCGTGTGCGTACTGACAAATAACTTGTGACTTGTTTGAGCTTGTTTGAACTTTTATGCGTGTCGGCCAGCTGACAAGCACACAAGTCGGAACTTGAAAGAATAAGGTCACCAAATTGCCCTGAAAAAACTGGGGCCACCCTTAATAATATATATATATTAACCGTTCTTTCTCTCTCTTTTTAAAATTACGGGTGTCCGAAGCCTTTTCAAACTCCGCTATCTGTCAATCAGCTTCTTTGCCCGAGGATCTTCCGCAATTTCTGTATTTACTTCGAACCACCTTTAAATCACGAAAAGAATTCATAGCAAGGAGTGTGCAAATTCAAAACTCACACTTCATCTTCGCGGCCTCGCAGCCGCTTGTAACGATTACCCTCGCGATTCTTTGCATCTCTTTGGTCTCATCCCCATACGAGCTAACTCCACATGTCCCTCTTCGTTCCTGCGCTGAACTTCAACGCTCAAAAAACCCACGGAAGCTGCGCCGCAATGCCCACAGCTTTTGGAGATCCCTATCGCATTCATTTTGTCGTTCATATTCTCGCCATGCCCGAAATTAATTGTCTTCAACTAGCTGCGCCTCAACAACACCCTCCCCTTTTCTGAATGCAATTTTTTCTTTCCCTGTTCGCAATGATTTCACTTGCGAGCAATGGCTTTGCAAATCACGAGGTCGGCCTCAAGAGTTCTTTTTAACGCCGCTGTATGCCGCACGCACCGTACCTGTATATAAGGAACACTGAAGTCGTGATATTGAAATTTCACGCGTCGCAATGTTCGATTCTGGTACGTCATCCATTGTACTACTACATGGAGAGTCCGAAAAGTATAACTCATACCCTGAAGTCAAATTCTTGAATCACTATCGTAGCAGAGTCACTTCACCTGGTATTCTAACCTTCAAATTTGACAATCACCACTACAACTGTGCAATGTAAGAAAGAGGTCATCCCAATCTGGTTTGACACTAATCTTTACCCCCCGCAGCTGCAACGAGATATTCGGTGATCCGTACATCCTCAACTGCGGTCACTCATTTTGCTCGCTGTGTATTTTGCGCCACATATTCTCAAGCCTACGTGCAGGTGGTCGTTGGCATAGATCCCCTGGTAAGATCATATTTGTAAACATATCAGACTCTTCATTGAAAATGAAAAGGATGCCCTTTGTGCAGAGCACCGATTTTCTTCTCATGTCCGCAGGGTCAATTTCTCGTATTCACCCATAATCATGTGGTGGCCAGCGTATGTGTCGATATTGTGGAAATGCTTGAAGCAGAATGCAGAAAGATTCCACCAGAGGACCCGCGGTCAAGCGCAGCATACAGAGCTGCCAAAATTTGCGACAACTGGAGGGGAAAAAAAGTGTAAATTGCTCAATGTCATCAATATCAAGGGAGCGCCGCTTATACACGTTTCAGAGAGGGAGAACGTGAGATGCATAATCTCAGAATTATTTGGAGGAATGGAATGAGGGAACATGATTGCCTGATGATGAAGCATAGGCTAATCTCAGTTTTCAACTTACACACAGATGCTAAGGGGGAAGATTAAAACACGTAGCAGCATTTCTGTAAATACGCGACATTTGGCTGAGGCTCTGGAGCTTTAAAACCAGTCGTAGATGGGAGCTTCATGCATTATATTTAGGACGAGTAGATAGGTCGAATTGGAAAGGTTTCATATGTCGGAAAAATCGAATTTGTATGGCGGTCAAAGTGCACATTTAATCGGCCGCAAGATAAAGTGGTGATTTCGGACTTACCGCAACAAAGATAAGTGATTTGACGTCTTCCCCGCAAGAAAGATAACGATAATCACGTCGCTTAACTTGCGGGGAAATCGTGGCATCCCGCAAGATATATATAGTGCCCCCGCAAGATATAGACACGTCGCCCGCAAGATACCAAGTTGCCTGCAAAAGTTTTTTGGAAAAATTTCCGCAACAAGCTCGGTGAGTGCATAGTGCCAAATAAGCTTTAAATTGACTGCCAGTAAGTGGTGAAAGGCGCAACGGTGTGGGTTGAAACGAGTCTCCGGGTTATTTGTTTTTTGTATTCCCTATGTGTTACGGCTCAGTCACCGTTGACTTGGATAATGATGCAAACCCTGTACTGATCATGTTTCTGCTGACTGGTATGTGCTTCGTAGGCACTGTGTAATTCTGTGGCCAGAGGTCAACATCCCCGAGATGGCCGATGGGGACTGAATGTCAAGAGATAGCAGTTCATGCCATAATTTTGGCATCTTCGTCGCACAAACCATTGTGCAACGGACTCTTCCAGTTGAACACTGTCTTAATGCTGATTTACTTCTTGGATCACTGTCAATTTCAGATTTCTGGGTGCACATCGTCACGGACAACGGCGTTTCTGACAGTGCAAGGAAAGACGGAAAGACTGCTCCTAGTAGATAGCTACAAGGATATGCTATGATTTTGTGAGATTCTTCTGTGGCTTTGAGGACACCATCATTGATTCATGCCTCACCACCCCAACCTCTGGGGGAACAGGGTGGTTCTATCCTCTAGCATCCGATATAGTGCCATATAGTCGCCATAGCTCCCTACGGGAACTATGTACAACAATATCGTGTTGCATGGCAAATGTGTTGTACTATATTGTCCAGTGCTACTGCTACGGTGATTATGAACCCGAAGAGTGGCGCAGTACTAGTCAACTGAGAAGATTTGTCGCATGACCAGATTGACAGACAATTGCTGTCTGGGAGACAGTTGCCCAGTTTTTGGTCCGCGTTGATAGTGGTGCGCCAGAAAGATGGAGTGTGGACAAGTCCGAGGACTCATCCGAGGACATGGGAACCGTTTACGGAGTGAATTTAGATGCGAATCAAGAGAATGACACCAGAAGAATGTCCACATACGAAAATTTTAGTGATGGGGCCCCAAAATATTCAGAAACCCAAATAGATAGCTAAAAATATGGAAAAATCGCCAATCGACTCCTTTTGATGAGCTGGTTATGATTCCGGCAAGATCTCGCCGTTCGACTCACCCAGTCGAGATCTTTCATTTGGAACACTCTCCAGACTCAAAATCAATGGTCAAGTTATTTGTTGACTTTGATTGTCCGGAGCTGTATCATACATGTTTGTTTTCGGTAGACTCGTTGTTTGCCTCCTGGAACATTCCATCTATGTCGAACGCCTCAAAATTCACGACAAAGGTACGGGTATGGACCCCACCTATCCCTTTCATCCCATCGCCGACCCGAAGCAAACAACATCATTCGAAGGATCTTCTTGCCAGGACGTTTAACCCAGAAACAGATTGAAGGGTGCGATGAACACTTTTTGCTCTGTTTCGGGTAGCGTAGTGTAAATTATCCCCGATGAAAGTGATATATAATCTACTTGTTCCTACAAAAGAGCATATCCCGCTTTGAAAGCGCTGTCATTGGCTCGGTAAGACTCCTACTCAAGCCCTCATGAGTTAACATCCTCAAGCTGGCCCACGCTGCAGATTTGCCATGAGTTCCATTTCCAATACAGGGCTGGTCCCTCGAAGCCCGCCGCCAAGCCCAGGAATATCCAGTGAGATCACCCAATTGAATGAAGCGTTTCAACCAACTCGGCATGTATATCATGGTTACTCCTCGAAAGCGCTGCACTACTTTAAGTACTTCTGGTTTGTGCGTCAGCAAAAGTGGAACCGAGAGAATGATCGCTTGGGTGAAGTGCATAATCGGAGTTGTACACAAGGGGCAAACAAATGCGCGGTGTGCTCATTCTTCATGCATCTAAATTTTTGATCGCCCATTATCCGACATTGACGGCCTCCCGCTCCTAAAAGAGGGTCAGGGTGTTCCAGGACATCAGTAACTATTTAAGAACCATTTAATTTATGGTAGAATACGATGGTGGGGGCCACTCAGTTCCAACAACATTGTGACAGCTGAGGAACGGGTTGATAGTGGTAATATTGACAAAGTTGGCGGCGTCCTCCAATTTTTCTCGCTTTTGCTGACGGCGTCGGAGCCAGAGGACCATCAATACCACTAAAAACAGCAGCAGCGTTCCACCCAGCGTTGCGCCAATTATAGCACCAGCGTCTAAAGTTCTAGATTGAAAGCTCTGTACATTGTACTCTTTTTTAGTGGATTGGACGTCGGCATTATTTGTGCCCCCGGGTCTGTTTCGTTCTCATTTATTCTGTACGATGCTGTAAAATATTTTTCTCGAGCATTGGACCACTGGTTGTACAAACGATAAGAATGCTTCTGCATCACCAAGGCTTCTGTCTGCTGGAGCGAAGCGGGCTCATCTTGTTGAATTTGGACTCACTGGAAAATATCACTGCCCGCCAATTCTCTTTCGTCCAATGACAATGGTGTTCCCCCCAGTCTTTTCGCTTTCTCCGGTGGACTGCGGTGAGGAGAGGCTTCGATTGACGCACATAGGCATTGAGGCTATGCTTTCTGAGCGCATTACGGATGTATCCACCTGTACATGGGGAAAAACCTCCGCTGTAGGTCTGATATATTCTTGGTGCGACCTGAAGAGAGCATCCGCAGGGCCGTACGGACATCCCTCTCGTCCAATTTGGATGGGCGCCCCTTCTTTGGTGCTTTTGAGTCGAAATCATGGGTTGGACCGTACCGCGCATTGATCCTGGACATGGTGGAGGGTGCGACATTCTCTTTGTCGGCAACCTGCCGATTCGACATCCCCACGTCCTTCAGTGCCACTATTGTGGCCTTCTGAACAGCAGAGGTGTCGGACATGATGGAGAGGAAGGTGTATGTGCAGTGAGAATAGAGTGCGACAGGGTGTTGTGGTGGTTCGAGATGAAAAACGTGATGCTTTCCAAATGCCGAAAAAGTATTGCCTCACATGTGCACGATGCTTACATCATTTCTGTCCAACAGCGGCGCGTTCGACCCCAACTTTATACTGGTAAATAGGATGCCTGGGGGTGTCCCCAATGCAGTATGTAATGTGTTTAATTCCGACGTACTCACAAATGAGCGAGGTTATCGAACAGCCGGGCACAAAAGCCCCTACTGCCCCACTCAGAATTCCAATATGGTGCATATCCCGTTACCGGCTACTATCCTGCACAAGTGCCACTTGGAAGCGGTCGCCGCTAATGTGTATTTTAAACTCGGACTGATCCCCGTCTTGGATGCCGAAATGGTGGATTCGGTTCGGCGATCCCGGACCAGATGAAATGGAAACGAAATGAGGCCCAAATGGGCGCGAAATGAGGACGAAATAGAGTACTCTGAACGTCCCTAATATCCTGCTTGGTTACTTTTATTTACTGTTACAAAAGACACAGACCCCGCGCACCCTGCTGGCTAATGGCTCATGAACCCGAGTCGGTGGGTGTATCTCCGCTGTTGAAATAGAGCTAATTGGGAGCGTTTATTAGTGTGTGGCCCACTCTCGACGGGTACAGTTATGAGTCTTAAGGGCTTAGTAGGCTATGACGCCAGAGGTTCGCCCCGCAGAACGACTCCAATTCAGTAAGTTTGTTTCCACAGTTCAGGGCTGATGGTATTCTAGTTGTTTGGAAGTATTAGGTTCCACAATATACAATGAAGGGTCAAAAAATATAAAATGCAATCTCCTGCTGCGACAGTGTGTGGGAACGGTTCCAACACAAGGACGGCACCTCTGGTTTTTTGCTGACCTTGCAGACCTCTGCAATCTACAATGGCAGGTCAGAAAATTTGAAAAGAAGTCTGCTGCTGCACCAGTGTGTCGGAACGGTTCCAACAGGAGGACAGCGCTTCCATTTCTTTTTTTTGCTGACCTTGCAGACCTTCACAATATACAATGAAGGGTCAAAAAATTCGAAGGGCAATCTGCTGCTGCACCCATGTGTCGGAACGGTTCCCACATGAGGACAGCACCAGGAAAAGATTTGGCGGCTAGGGGTGAGAGAGAATACAGACTACAGGAAACATTCCATCCATTCCAAGATTCACAATACTTATTAGAGGCTTTGCGGTAGCCACCAGATGAAACTGGTGGCTTTCACCACGGACATATGCAGGGGCGGCTTCTTCTTACCTAGCCACTATTTTATGGTCTCCCTCAGAGCTACAAATAGTGGCTGCCTTGGTCCGACAGAATTGCCCACTGTCCAGGAAAATCAGCCACCAGTCCGATCTGGTGGCTACTGCAAAGTCTCTATTTCTTATTTGTATCCAATAGATAGGATGCGCATAAGCTGCACGGGCCGCATGCGGCTTCGCACTGGTGCAGCAGCAGAGTGCCTTCTGAGTTTTTTTGGCCTTTTATTGTATATGGTGGAGGTCTGCAAGGTCAGCGAAAAAAATAAGAGTTTCTGGCTTGTGTGTCGGAACAGTTCCGACACACTGCAATATACAATGAAGGGTCAAAAAACTCGAGTGGCACTCTGCTGTTGCACCAGTGTGTCGGAACCGTTCCGACACAAGACAGCACCTCATCTTTTTTTTGCTGGGCTTGCAGACCTCCACAATACATAATGAAGGGTCAAAAACTCCAACGGATATATTGTGGAGGTCTGCAAGCCCAGCAAAAAAAAAGAAGAGGTGCTGTCATCTGTTGGCATGGTTCCGACACACTGGTGCAACAGCAGAATGCCTTTCGAGTTTTTGGACCCTCCATTATATATTGTGGAGGTCTGCAAGGTCAGCCAAAAAAAAGGAAGAGGTGCTGTCTTGTGTCGGAACAGTTCCGACACACTGCAGAGTGCCTTTCGAGTTTTTGGACCCTCCATTATATATTGTGGAGGTCTGCAAGCCCAGCGAACAAAGGAAGAGGTGCTGTCTCGTGTCACAACTGTTCTGACACACTGCAGAGTGTCTTTTGAGCGTTTTGACCCTTCATTATATATTGTGGAGGTCTGGAAGGTCAGCGAAAAGAAGAAGAGATGCTGGCATGTGTCGGAACAGTTCCGACACACTGCAGAGTGCCTGTCGAGTTTTGGACCCTCCATTATATATTGCGGAGGTCTGCAAGGTTAGCGACTAAATGAAGAGGTGCTGTCCTGGTGTCGGAACCGTTCCGACACATTGGTGCAGCAGCAGAGTGCCGTTGGAGTTTTTTGACCCTTCATTATGTATTGTGGAGGTCTGCAAGCCCAGCGAAAGGAATATGAGGTGCTGCCTTGTGTCGGAACGGTTCCGACACACTGGTGCAACAGCAGAGTGCCACTCGAGTTTTTTGACCCTTCATTATATATTGTGGAGGTCTGCAAGCCCAGTGAAAATAAGATGAGGTGCTGTCTTGTGTCAGAATGGTTCCAACACACTGCAGAGTGCCTTTCCAGTTTTGACCCTTCATTATATATTGTGGAGGTCTGCAGGGTCAGCGAAACATAGATCCAGCAGTGGATTGGCTTTCTAATTTTCTATTTATTTTTGAGGTCACTACGGTCTGCGCCAGCACCCAGTGAGACGGTGTCGGAACCGTTCCGACACACAGGTGCAGCAGCGGATTGCCCTTCGAATTTTCTGTATATTTTTGAATTCACTGTGGTCAACAAAAAAGAATAGCCGCTGTCCCAAAACCCAGTGAGACGGTGTCGGAACCGTTCCGACACACAGGTGGAGTAGCAGATTGGCTTTCAAATTTTCGATATATTTTTTAATTTACCATGACCAACGAAAAAGAAGAGCTGCTGTCCCAGCACCAAGTTGGCCAGTGTCGGAACGGTTCCGACACGCAGATGCAGCAGTGGATTGGCTTTCGAATTTTCTGTATATTTTTGAATTCACCATGGTCAACGAAAAAGAAGAGCCGCTGTCCCAGTATCCGAGACGGTGTCGGAACCGTTCCGACACACAGGTGCAGCAGCAGATTGCCCTTGGAATTTCCTGTATATTTTTGACTTCACCATGGCCAGCGAAAAAGAAGAGGCTCTGTACCAGTACCAAGTCGGCAAGAGTCGGAACGGTTCCGACACAGGTGCGGCAGACTTCAAATTTTTGATATATTTTTTAATTTACCATGGTCAACGAAAAAGAAGAGCTGCTGTCCCAGTACCAAGTTGGCCAGTGTCGGAACCGTTCCGACACGCAGATGCAGCAGTGGATTGGCTTTCGAATTTTCTGTATATTTTTGAATTCACCATGGTCAACGAAAAAGAAGGGCCGCTGTCCCAGTACCCAGAGAGACGTTGTCGGAACCGTTGCGACATACAAGTGCAGCAGTGGATTGCTCTAGCAGACTTCGAATTTTCTGTTTATTTTTGAATTCACCATGGTCAACGAAAAAGAACCCCCCCCGCCAACGTGACATGTTATGGAGAGCTACTTCCGCGAACTTAACTGTGAGGTGATAGCCAGGCGCTGTAGCACTACCTACCCAGTTAGACAGTGTCGAAACCGTTCCGACACACTGGTGCAGCAACACATTGGGTTCCAGATTTTCTGTATAATCTTGAGGTCACCACAGTCAACGAAAAAAAGAGGCGCTGTAGCAGTACCCAGTTACCCAGTGTCGGAACTGTTCCGACACACTGGTGAGCGGCACATGGCCTTTCGAATTTTCTGTATAATCTTGAGGTCACCATGGTCAATTAAACAAAAGAGGCGCTGTAGCAGGACCCAGTTACTCAGTGTCGGAACCGTTCCGACACACTGGTGCAACAGCACATTGCGTTCCAAATTTTCTGTATATTATTGAGGTCACCACAGTCAACTAAAAAAAGGAGGCGCTGTAGCAGTACCCAGTTACGCAGTGTCGGAACCGTTCCGACACACTAGTGCAGCAGGAGATTGCCTTTCTAATCTTGAGGTCACCACAGTCAATGAAAAAAGAGGGCGCTGTACCAGTACCCACTTAGACAGTGTCGGAACCGTTCCGACACACTGGTGTAGCCGCACATTGCCGTTCGAATTTTCTGTATAATCTTGAGGTCACCACGGTCAACGAAAAAAAAGAGGCGCTGTAGCAGCAACCAGTTAAGCAGTGTCGGAACCGTTCCGACACACTGGTGCAGCAGGGGCCTCTTCTTTTTCGTTGACCATGGTGAATTCAAAAATATACAGAAAATTTGAAGGGCAATCTGCTGCTGCACCTGTGTGTCGGAACGGTTCCGACATTGGCCAACTTGGTACTGGTACAGCTCCTCTTGTTTTTCATTAACCATGGTGAATTCTAAAATATACAGAAAATTTGAAAGTCAATCTACTACTCCACCTGTGTGTCGGAACGGTTCCGACACCATCTCACTGGGTGCGGGGACAGCGGCTCTTCGTTTTCGTTGACCATGGTGATTCAAAAATATACAGAAAATTCGAAGGGCAATCCGCTGCTGCACCTGTGTGTCGGAACGGTTCCGACACTGGCCAACTTGGTGCTGGTACAGCGCCTCTTCTTTTTCGTTGACCATGGTGACCTCAAAAATATACAAGGCATTCAAAAGCCAGGATGCCGCTTGCAATGCGCTTCCATATACCCCTCCCAAGGTGTTCACGTTGGCGCCGGCTTTCACCAGAAGATGCACAATTCCTCCGTGGCGGTGGTACGACGCGGCCTGCAAAGCACTGCCATATTTTCCACCAGAGTATTTGTGTCAGCACCTACTTTGAGAAGCAGGTGTACAATCTCTTCGTGGCCAGCGGACGCCGCCTGCAATGCACTGTTATACAATCCACCCTGCGCATTCACGTTGGCGCCGGCGTCGAGCAGCAAGTGCACAATTTCTCCGTGGCCTTGGTAGGCCGCGGCCTGCAAAGAACTACCGTATTTTCCGCCCGATGCGTTCACATCGGCACCACTGGCGAGGAGGACCCGTACGATCTCTATTTGACCAGAACCGGATGCGGTCTGCAACGCGGGTCCACCGGGTGCATCATTGAGGTTGGCACCCTTTTCGAGAAGGAGGCGCACTATTGATATGTGGCCAGAACTGGATGCGGCCTGCAACGCACTATCATGCTGTTGTGTGCTCTTCATGTCGGTAGCATCTTCGAGAAGGAGTCTCACAATCTCTGTGCGGCCGTGACCCGATGCTTCTGCCAGCGCACTGAGATCTCCGTCACTCTGTAAGTTGATATCAAGCAGATTTCCAAGCAAAGGAGACTCTTAACGACATACCTTGATTTTCATGTTCCAAAAGTCGGCTCTTGTCCAATCTCCGGACATAAACAGGGCAACAACTCTGTCGACTTCAAGCTCAGCCCCATTGTCCCGGGTGGTTTGCCTTCGGAGTGGAGTTTCCAGATTTTCTACTACATTCCGTTTCCAGGTTCTGAGTGCCACCTAAAGCGAGCTTCAGCCTATACTCAAAATGCATACAATATAGCTTTACATTTACCACTGTGTCCATATCCACCACCTTTTTGTGCTTGTTTTTTGCATGGGGTACGGTGAGAGGCTCGAAAAGCCGATCAATGTATATGATTCCTTTGGAAAACTCCTCCCACTTCTCATTGTAATAATCCTTCACCGGCTCATCAGCCTGCGGTGCGCCCTGGAAACTGACGTGAACATTATCGCAACGAGAGGGGATAAGAAAAGACAATACAATAAAGATGTCGTGGGTATGGATAATTAAATAGTTCCAAAGTTGTTGAAGTAGACCTGTAGAAGGTTGGTTCTGAGTTTCAAAGTTAGGAATGATATCAAAACCCACTCTCAGAGGATGCCGTGTTAGAAATGAGCCTGTGACATGAGGGACAGAGCCCGAGATAGTGTCGGTCCTATAAAGGCTTCATGGCCATTATCCCAATCTTTGTGTGTCTTTCTTCTCAAATTTTTTTGAGGTACATCTAATATCTGTATTCAGGGTGAACAGTCATATAGGCAAGAAAGTTGGTTCTCCTCGAAGTCAGGACCCCGAATATGGCAACGAAGGGCTACAAACATGGTCGCAGCTTGTCAAATATGTCAGCATATTACTGAGTGGCACGGAACTAGGACATAAGCAATTCAGCAACGAGATCTCAGATGTGAGCGACGAGATGCACGAAATAAATAAGGAATAAACCCGACTGGGAGACCGCACGCGATGATGCTGAAAGGATCCTGAAAACAGCGTAGGGCATCCCGAGCCGCACCCGCGACGAGACGCGGATTCGCACCTGCGCGGAACGGGTGCGGCTGAGGTGACCGTTCAGCTGCGTGCTCGGGCTGGTGGACGAGGGAGTCAGCGCAGGGAGCGAACGCCGCGCAGATGGTGCGCAGGTGCGTGCCCCGGATATATGCGGCTGCACTGCGGAGAGGTTCTGTGGAGATAGAGAGAGAAGATAATGAGTTTGGTTCGGCGTGGGAGAAAAACGGGAGGGGGGGGGGAGGATGGAGTGCATGGAGACTGGAGCACACGTACTGACCATGGCCACTAACACCCACGGCCTCTTAGTATATAAACTCTGCTTGTTATCCTATCCTGGCTCGTTGTGGATATTCGGAGTCGCCAGAGAGCGAAGTGAGGCCAGAAACGGACGCGGACTAGGATCGAGAGAGGTCGACGTGAATCATATATTCCCGTATTCACCCCATGTTGGGACGAGGGATGCCGTTGGCGTCGATGGGCTCGGCGGTGAGCTGAGCCAGATGGCAGTGGTTCATCACGTTTGTGACCCATGGTCCGTGCGCGATGCTGGCCGGCGATTGCCGATACGCCTTCGTCAGTGCCAGTGATGGAAAAGTTCGGTTCAAACAATCGGTTCGAACCTGAACTGAACTGAACTGAACACCAGGTTCGGGGTTCAGGTTCATTGAATTACCGAACCTGAACCTCAACTGGAGGTTCAGATTCAGCTAGAGCCAAGATTTTGCCGAACGCCGAACCCGGCCCGGGCGATGGGAAATTTTGCGGCAATCTCCGACGAGCGACGCGTCGCATTCTACCTGCCTACACTGACACCAGCGGCGTTGCCATGTCGCCGTTCCCTGTGCTCTTCTCCCACCATCTCGTTTTCCTCTTTCCGTGCTCTGATCACTGGTGTGATTATCTTTTGGGGATCTTCTCAAGCCTCAAAGCCCAAAGTTGCAAGTCCTCAACTGTGGTCAAAGCTTCAAGTCAGTCAAAACCTCAAGACTTGCTCCCCCTACCCGATGTTTCAAGACAATCCGTCTAAGCTGTCGGACTTCAGCAAATCCAGTTGCTGGTGGCATCAACTTGAACCTGAAGGCCTAGGCTCTGTTTTCGGAACTCGCGCATCACAAGATCGGATAGGGGGGACAAACACTTTCTCTCTCTCCATGCGACGAACTTCGATTCTCCATTCCTTGAGAGATATTTGGGTTTGAAAACATGATGTGTACAATGCGGGGTTGATGCGGGTCGCGCGCATGGAGGTTGGCTTTGTCGTGGCGTCAATGCTCCGCACTGATTGTATTAGGAGCGGCGGCAAAGGTCAAATCAATTTTCCAGACTCACCCACATCCCAACAGTGGGATCCCCGAGGACAGCGCAATCTGCCTCGTTTGCACGTGAGTTTCGATCTCCGTGTTTTTCTTTGAGGCTAATGTTTGTTCATGAACAGGCATAAAAGGATTTGTGCCTCAGATTGTTTTCTAACAGAGATAGAAAGGCCGCTAGTAGTCCATATCGCGTAGTAGGTGTGTTTCCATCTTTTCCGGTGCTTAATAGCATATTTTTCTATCTCCTGTTGTCAATTTAATTTTTCGTGGGCAAATAGGTTCGGTTCGGCGTTCGACCAAGTTCGAACGTCGAACCGAACGTGCTGAACTCCGAACGCAAGGTTCAGGTTCAGGTTCAGCAATTCTCTGAACCGAACCCGAGGTTCAGGTTCAGCGTTCGGGAAAAAGAGCCCCGAACCTGAACTGAACCGAACTTTTCCATCACTATTCGTCACTACCTGCCGCTGTCTTTGCGTTGTCGGTCTCGCATTCCTTGCCACTTGTCCCAAACCTGCCCTGCGTCTCGGATCTTGCTTGGATCAGCTTTTCGTGAACTCGGTGGCTATTGATTTAAAAACTATCTGCTTCGTGTTCCTTCAGAAGTGGAATGAGTATGGATTTTCCCCTGGGATTGTGTTTGTGTGCTTGAAACAAGTTCTCTGGACAGCAACCACAAAAATTAACCACAGGCGAACTGAGTTGTGCAATATTTCCATATTTGGGAGTATTTTTCTTCATGTTCCTTCAGAAGTGGAATGAGTATGGATTTTTCGGGGGAATTCTGTTTGTGGCCTTGATATGAGTCCTCTGGGTGGAGAACACAGAAATTAACCATGGGCGAACCGAGTTGTGCAATATTTCCATACTTGAGAGTATTTTACTTCATATTCCTTCAGAAGTAGAATAAGCATAGATTTTTCTCTAGGATTACATCAATGTACCTAAAACAGGTTCTCTAGGTGGATAACACAAGAATAAACCACAGGCGAACCAAGTTGTGCAATATTTCCATATTTGGGAGTATTTTGCTTCATGTTCCTTCAGAAGTGGAATGAGAATGCATTTTTCTCTTGGATTGTGTCCATGTGCCTGAAACGAGTTCTCTGGGTGGAGAACACAGAAATTAACCCCAGGCGAACCGAGTTGTGCAATATTTCCCTATTTGTACCACCTGCGGTGTAAGTCCCAGTTTTTGTACGGTTCCACAATACTCAGTCACATGACAGGTATTACTCTTATTATAAAATTACGCTGTCTGTCTGAAGCCTTTTAAGCTCCGACAGCTCCGCTCAGATCCGACTTCCAATCCGCTTGCTGAAACTGATTTTGACTTATTATAAATTTAAGGTTGAACTTCACCACGGGCCTCCTCTCAACCCAGCTTTATTGCAGATGCTATCCGAGGTATTTCAGACTTCCAGAAGATGGTAAGTAAGGCGTGGACATCACGTACACTATGACTTGGTGATCTGGTTGTGCATCCCTGACTATCCTTCAGATCTGTGTGGTCCTTTGTGAATTTTGTACAGAACGGTCATTATGTGAATCTGGCTCGTATCGAGCCATCAAAACTCGAAGCAGTTAGTCCGATATTCACAAAGGACACAAACAAGTACGCCTCGTCTCTTTGATTAAATCAATCTCACTGTCACTTTAGATGGACCTTGAGCATTAAAAGCCAGACTGAAACCTGTGTGTCAGTTGTCAACACTGTGAAATCGTCGCTGCGACATATTTCCGCGGCAAACAAGTCCAAGTTGTCTACGGTCCCCCTCCTCAAGTACATCACTGGAGTGCACTTGAGCCAGGAATTCGACAGAGTCGTGGGCGTGTGTGGCATGGTTTTCCACCATAAGGGGATGCATGCACAGTTGAATGAGGATGAACTCACTTTCGGTACGAAGTCCACGACTGCGGACAAACTGGGTGTGCCGTCATATTCCTCGTTGCTTATATGTTCTCAATTTTCTGCAGCGGAAGCGGATTCTCGCAAAGTGCGCACCGAGGGAGTTCAAAGCTCATCTACGCAGTACAAAAGTTCTTCCTACAACTTGTCTACTGATGCGTTAGACTTCGATTCTGAAGGTCAGGAGCGAGCCATACACCGCACATTTGCCTGATTTTCCTTTTGCAGTACCTCTTTACGATGGACGTGGGGCGACTATAAATGCCGCCACCGATATCGACAATCTCGATGATATATTGCCGCAATACGAAGGCAACGATGGCGAGATCCCCAACAATTCCTGCACTGCTGTGGTGTACACTGTGACCCAATGGAAGAAGGATGAGGAACACATCACTTTCGATTTCAAATGGGCGGTCGTGTTGGGTCAGCCGCAGTGACGCACCTCTTTCCTACAAACCATCTCATTCCAGCTTCTCACTTCCTTTTGACTCGTGGATGCCTCGGGATCCACCGATACCCCGGTGAAATTTATTTAGTCACATACTCATGATACATTGCTCCTTTCTACGTCAACTCCGACCGAGATGAATATACCTGTTGTTTTTTTAATGTTCCGTGGGAAGTCGATATTTCTTGTTCCTTGTTGGGCCGTGGGTGCGCACAATTAACATTCGAACCCTTAAGTACGAGTCACGCCACGCACATTGCGGTGGCCTCACCCACCAAGTGACGAGAGTGGTTTCGAGTGCCCTACGTGCCCTGCCACTTTTCCGCTCTTCCGCCTTTCCACCTTTCCGCTATCCTAGCCCACCGCTGGATCCAGCGAGAGACACGTCACCCGCTTTGCGGAGCCCCAGCATCTTTTTCCTCTTCGTCCTTCACTTCAATTTTTTGCGCGACGTCATTGATATTGCCTTTGCAGAGCACGGGTTCTCTGCCAGTAATAAAATATTCTAGCCGTTATCATCCAAGTACACGCCTATTACTAATCCGAAGTTTGGCTGAGTGTTCCATCTTTATGAGGAGTGCTCTGCACATAAACGAATAGACGAAAGCCGCATCAGTTGACCAAATGTCTGCAAGAGACTTCGATAGCGAAGTCCCATTTAAGCAAATTCCGGTGGGCTTCATCACGGTCGTGACCCTCCTCGCTGCCAAACAACAACATCCGGTTTCCCACCGCAACGAAGGAGTGGAGGTCAAGATTCAAAAATGATTGTTGAAGTTCAGGCAGCGAATGTGGGGAAGCGGTGCCACGAGATACTGCCATATCTCTGGGACCAAAATGTCCTCTGCGCCGGTGTGAGGGACCCAGGCGACGAGCACGATTGAAGGATTAAAATGATTTTCTGGACCCGCCACCATTGAGCCCAGCAAGTTCCACCGGATTCCGCTCGGGAAATTTCCCGTAGTCCCGTTTGCCGTCCTGAAGTTATGGTTTTCAGTGTCGAAGAGGATGCTAGTGTTCGAAGATAGAGAAAAAGGCTACGAGAGTCATCAAAGATTGCCTTTGAATGATATAGAACACACCTCGGAGTTATCAACATACCCACGTGTAAGCAGGATTTCCGCCCCGTCGTCCATAGGGGTGGCCCTTATGCTGTAGCCAAGAAGAGGGAGGGCGAAAGGTAGGGGTCTGTCCAAAACAGCCCAGGTCCATCCAGCCTGTGGATTGTACACCGCAATGTGGAGTAGCCAGCAATCCCAGAAGAGTCGTTCTCAAACTTGTTCCGGACACCAAAATGAAAATCCTGTTTCTGATGGCTACCATGCCCGCCGACATTCGAGACGCAGGGGGGCCAGGAATCTCGACATACCACCAAATGAACGAATCTATGTTGATCGCAATTAGATCAGCTGTTACTTTTTGGATTTTGGATCATGTCCGCTAAAAGGAAACCGGTAGAATAGCGACTGGAAGATAATCACGCGATTTAGTACAGTCGGAAGTTGCCGAGGATCATTAAAAAACTTAGAGAAATTTCGACGAGAGTCGATGACCGACTTCCTTCTTTCAAAATTCGTAAGAGACAGTTCTGTAGAGGATTTAATTCTAAGAGCTCCTATGTTCTCAGAATTTTTATATTTTTAAAACTGTGTCCTCAATGAGTGAATCTTTTCGCCCCTTTTAGCCCACGTGAGGCAGGGCGTGGGAGCGACGTGTACAGCCATGAGCACAGCCACAAGGCCCCGCACAGTAATCGTGTCGTAGAGGACTCGATTTTACTTGAATCAAAACTCTGAAAACATAGGAAGTCTTAGAATTCAGTTGTCTACAGAAATGTCTCTTACTACTTTTGAAAAGACGAGGTCGATGTCTGAGTTTTCGCGAAATTTTGTCTAAGTTTTTTAATAGTCTCGGCAACTTCCGACTGTACTAAAACGCGTGATTATCTTCCAGTCCCTATCCATCACTGATCGAACGACTGTCTTCGATCTCTTGAGGATTGGACTGGTTCGAGTCTACCTCTTCTGCTATTCGCTTCTTTCAAATTCATCCAATTTCTCTAGCCTGTATGGTCTATTTTCGCCCTTCAAACCTTCAGCAATCAACGATGCTCGGGCCGTGTCTGGGCCTAATTTAGGCCCCAGTTAATCTTCAAGTCCCTGGTCCCGCAAAATCTCCCTTCCCGATCTCGAGGCTACGTTAAACATGCCGGTTTCTCGGGCTAGAGTTGAGTTCAATCCCCTTCAAGTCTTTCTCAGTTTCTTTACCGTACAGTGGACATCCAGGGGGCATACGGTTATGGTACGGAATATTTTACGGTGTTTTACGGGTAATACGGCCATAAATTCCGAATAAATTTTGTTCTAAGTAAAATAACGTATCTACGCCTTTTCTGTGGCGAGGAGAGCATCCTCGAGAGCTTTCCGCTTCAAACGGAGATGGTGCTTGAGCAACGTCAACATCCGGATAGTGTCCGGCTTCAGACGCGCGCGCCGCAAAGAAATCGTGTCTCTCCCACCCGAAAACACGTGTTCCACAGCGACCGCAGCTGAAGTCCTTCGGGAATTCGGAGGGATAGTGCTCGTCAAAATACTCTCGGAGGGCAATCTTCTGTGATTCAAGGTATGCGGAGAGCTCATGGTCGGAGGCGTAGCCCCTGAAGTTTCTTATAGTTGAAACGAGGATCCAGAACTGTCAAATGTGTTAGCGCTTGTTGTTGAAGATGGAAGCGCCAGTCCGTGACTGAGCAGGATCATTAAATCGTGTATATTTCGGGTACTCGCGACAAACATACCTGCTTCGGTGGATCGGAGTTGCTCGCCTGGGTTGATACGACAGTGGGGTCTTTGGTTTTTGGTTTTTACGCTTGGGTTTCGGGTCAGGCGGGCGAAGTACCTTGCGGGACTGTCTTCGCCGGAAGACTGACGGCGAGCTGGATAGAATGAATGATGATGATACAGGAGAGACTGACGAACTTACTTCTTCATGTGTCATCTCCAGACCAGCATCACTGTCCGAATCCCCGCTGTCGTCAGAAATCGAAAAAGAAGAATCCTCGGGATCAGAGTCTTTCTCGTTCCCTTTGTGCTGCCACGACGGCGAAACTTCGCTTTGCGCTTCTTCGGCTTATCATCGTCAGCGTGTATTTCCGCGTCAAGTCGCACAGCCTCCTGAAAGAACTTGTCCTTCCCGCGTTTCGACCGCGATCCTTAATAATAGGTCAAACTCTGACTGCAAATAATAATGGTTCGACATACATGATGATTCCGGTGAAGGTGACGCACCAGGATCTGGTCCGAAATCAATCTCTTCGGCGGATTTGCTTGTGCCGTCCGCATTCAATGCACCTTGCTCCCAGCCATGTTGGTTGACGACTGTCCTAACCGTGAATTCTGTGGTATTTTCAGTGATACAAGTGAATATTTTGGGATAAAAATACCTGGTGCAGCACCCCACACACGAGGTGGAATGCTGAAGTGACGGAGGCCCCGTAAACCCAGTCCGGACATTGTTTCACTCGAACACAACGGACGCCAGAGTCCTGACAAATACATGGCCGCCGGACCTTGACTATGGCAAGCCGCATATCCGCGATGACAGATACCTTCACGCATGTCCAGAACAGTTGTCGTCGGAGTCACAGCTGCAATTTCTTCTTCAGGATTACGAGACCACTCAGGAAGATATACACAAAAAACGGTCCAGTACACATAGATTGAGCCCACAAGAGCGGCAGGATGCACCACGGACAGGGAGCCGCAGGTCAAGATGATGACAGATTGGACAGCAGACGACTGAAATGATGCAAATGCGAGAAGACAAGCCAGAGCAGGAGCGAAGAAAATTACGCAGCAGCCGAGGAAGAACGAAATCATGGACCGCGCAGAAGCACCGACAGAGGTCTTTAATCTCAAAAACTGGGTCCGATTCCACTTTTCACAAAACGGTAGTCCTGCCAAGCTGCGGGAACCAAATATATACAGACCTTGCCGGGGCATACCTGGCCATGCATACTTGAGTTTTAGAATAAAGAAGAGGTGTAAAAGACGAATCTAACTCGTTCCCTTGATTCGGCTCGCACGCGGATCACCGAATGCACCGATATTTTCACGTCCCTCGGGCCAATCGAGAGCCCTGGTCAAATACGAAACTTCCCGGTGCCTCATTTTTTTTTTTTTTTGCAGCGTGCTCTGGGCTTGATTGCGAGGCAATATACACTCAGTGATTCCGTTACATTGCGGTGCCGCACAACATGAACCTGGTTGCGCAGAAGCCATTGGAGCCGGCCAATGGCTTTCGGACCGTGCGCAAAAATATGGGTGGTAGAAATTAGGTGTGCATTCCCACTTGGCTCCCCGATTTCACAGAAGCCACAGCAGAAGGTGGGTTACAAACAGATGAGGTAGGTACAACGCGCTCGGAGACACTATTGCGCTTTCCGGAGCGCAATTGCCGGTTTATAATTTGCACCGCGTGACCCTGTTTCCTTTTGAATGGTCCACATTTTGAAACGTGACTTGAAATCCTGTGAACCATTTTAATTCCAATGAAGCCCCGGAGCCATTTTCTAAGCCCAGGAATGGTTAGCCCTGATCTCTGCGAACATTTACAGCTATGCAAATCGCGCTGGGAGGCGTTATTGCGCTTTCCAGAGCGCAATTACTGGTTTATCTTTGAAACGCGTGACGCTGTTGGCTTTGCAACGGTCCGCATTTTGAAACGCGTGACTTGACATCCTGCCGACCATTTTAATTCCATTGACGCCCCAGGGCTGTTTTCTATGGCCCTGATCACTGCGAACATTTACAGCTATTCAGATCGCGCTCGGAGTCATTATTGCGCCTTCCAGAGTGCAATTATTGGTTTACATTTTGAAACGCGTGACCCTGTTGCCTTTTCAATAGGGTCGTTTGCAGTTCCCTTTTTTCTGCCCTTTTTCATTTCCCTTTTCTGCTTCCTTTTTTCTTCCAGATTCCCTTTTGAGTCAACAGCCTGAGAGCTCGCTCATTCAAGGTGATTGACCAGCTTTGCCTCAGAGTCGTTCGGACCCTTGCTATAGCTGGAGGTTGAATACCAGTTACAATCTGTGCATTAAACAGAAAAAGGAATGTAAAAAGGGAAGAAAAAGGGTGCGTTCACAGTTCACTTTTTTGCTCCCTTTTTGGTTAGGAATCATCCAGTTTTGGGTTCAGAGGCATTATTGCGCTTTCCAGAGCACAATTACTGGTTTACATTTTGAACCGCATGACCCTATTGCCTTTTCAATAGTCAACATTTTGAGACACGTGACCTGACATTCCCCAAACCATTTCAATCCAATTTTGTTCTACCAACCTTGTTCGCGCGACTTCCCCTTCACCTGCAAGCCATACTGAGCGTAAAGCCGCTGAGCCTGCCTACCAGGATTTTGCTCTTATTCGCACCGGTGAACAAAATGCATTCACCGCAGGTACAACACATCTTTAATTTATATTGTCACGACTGCATGCTGGCTTACAATAATTCAGGTTTCCTGGTCAGGACAAGTCTTGCTGTTGAGTTGCAGTGTTTTTGGACTGCGGCGAAGTTACTAAGCTCTCACGGAGACGGGGCTCCGTCTATCCGAATGGAGATTGGATGTGCCCTTCGTCTGAACACGAGGCTGGAGACGCAGTGCAAAATTGAGGACAGGGAGAGGGGGGGAGCATGGGAATAACCAAAAAGGAAGGGATACAAATATGTCTAAACGAAAGCCGAGGATCTCGTTAAGAGAACGAATAATTGATGTGCCGCGCATCAGCCATCAAATTGGATCAAAGGTGGCACTTTGCCGCATTTGAGCTGAATGTGCCGGATTTACGAATGTATGTGCTTGCCGGGTCTTGTACATCCTCTGGCTAGATCTGGCCGATATTCGTTCTTCCCAACGTCACCCTCCAGGATTCATAATAGGTGGTGCAACAATACCTTAATCTCTTGGAGTCTCGTTAGCTTCCTTCCACTCCTCTGCTATCTCCGGAATCTCTCAAAATGTCGTGTGGTGTGCTCAGGAACCCTAGGAGCCAGGATTAATCATTGCCGTTGAGACGGGAATCCGGGATTAAACCCTGGATGAATTAATCCGTGGTTCTGCTCAAAGAACCAGATTAATTAGGTTTTTAAACCGTAGCAGTACAAAAAAACAGTGACCCAGGCCGGGGCTTGAACCTGTGACCTTTCGAACTCATTGAGGTGGAGGAGTCCAAGTTACTGTTAGACTACAGAGCTGTAGTTGAACCGCTGAATATATGTCACCTGATGGGTTGAATCATTCGTGCTCCTTCTTATAATAAAATATCTAAGGGGTCCTATCTCTGAGGATTCAAGGCACATCTTTGAAAAGCCTTGCTATGGTGGATCCAACCACGGGTTGTGCCCGCTCACCTGATAGGGTTTTAATTGCTTCTTCTGCCAATATTTGTGGACTGCACATATATACCCACACTGGCGTCCTTGCGATATGGGTTTAATCTCAGCTCAGGTTAATCTCGTTCAATCTCAAACTGATTACAGCTAATTGCAGTACCGAAGGCGCGAATGAAAAATATCCTGTTTGGGATGTTTTTCAAAGAATTCCCCAGATCTCGGTCAGTTCTTCATGGATTTGGATGAAACTATGTTAGATAATTCGGGCTAATTCATTCGCAATTAGTGATAAAAAAAAACCTGCAAAAAATACTTCATATTGGTTAACCTGTGATTTCGGACTGTTTCTGTGATAAACGATGTCTAGCATAGTCCAAACATGTTAAAATGAGCTGACTTTTTGCAACAGCAAACTAATATACATTTAGAAAGATGTGATAGAGCCAAAACCCAAGATAATTCACTCTATGATGCCTGTAATCACTTCTGGACGATGGGCAATATGCTCTGATCTGCAAATCTTGTGAGAATTGAATGCAACGATGACCTTTATAAAAATTTGGCTCCATCACATCATTTATAATCCATGCAAGTCCTCTGTCTCACAAAACCAGACCATTTGAACAAGTACTGGGCTTGCTAGAAGGCATCCAAGCCCCAAATAGCCTGAAATCCAAGATCAGCCACTAGAAAATATTTTGGCAGGTTTCTCTCTATCACTAATTGCGAATGGATTATCCCGAATTATCTAGCATAGTTTCATCCAAATCCATGAAGAACTGACCGAGATCTGGGGAATTCTTTGAAAAACATCCCAAACAGGAAAATTTTCATTCGCGCCTTCGGTACTGCAATTAGCTGTAATCCTTGCACGAAAGCCGGTTCAATCGCTACAGCAAATCGAGGATTATTGCCCGCATTGAACAGTGTACAATAGTCCGGCTTTTTTGGACAGCCAGGTGCTTAACAGAGATAGCTGTTAATCTACCCTGTTGATCCCTTCTGTCTGCAATATTTATCCTACATTATTGAACCGAAGGATCATTATTGAACGATTTTCGGAACAGATGTTAAATTAATAATTATGTAAATAAACGCTTTTTCTATGATCCTTCTATGATTCTTCAAACTCGCTATTGATCCGGGTTAAATATGCCGACTAAAAAATGACCAGATGTAATGCTGTAACGGAAATATTTATTTTTGTTGTTCTATGCTCCCCAACTATTCCTTTTATGACTATTATGCCATATGATCTGGATGAGCTGCTGCCGCACCTCATCATTATGCTCCATGCACTCCATGCACAGCCTTTGATTCGTAGTATATAAGTAGTTTACCTGATGTAGTTACGGTTTCGACGGTTAATCGACAACTTACACCAGTTCTATCGATTTGCCACCTTGTACCGGAACTCGATCCTCTCGCTTCCGTCACATATTTTGAACTGAACCAAGCTCTGTCAACGCTCTATCTAGGCTACCGTTGGTCCCGATATCCACCGACCTCGCCAATTCTGTTTTTGACTTGCAACCGAAGAAAAGATGTCCCAGACTGGTCGTCCCGCATATTCCCTCCGCTCTGCTGTCCGCGCTGGTCAAGCGTCACCTCCGCCGGGATTTTGGTCTCCTGGGGCCGTTTCTCCCACGACTGGGACTCCCGGAACGGATCGTGCATCCGCGGCTATGCCAAAATCACGCAGCGTCTCCCCCGAGCTGTTGTACAGCGAGGTGGTTTCGCACAGACCCACTCTCCGCAAGGAGGGCGGTATATCTCACTCGGGTTCGCCCAGTGCAGTCGTCTCCTCAGGGAATGTCCCTGACGAGCCCTCCGTGCCCGCATTGAATCCTGATGTCGATTGGGGTTTGCTTGATAACCATCATGCTCCAAGGTCTGATCATGATGGTAATTCCGCGACGGCGAATGCTCACCGTGCGCGCTCCCCTGTAAATAACTCGCAGAATTCAATGTCGACATTGTCCCAGGCTCTACATGAGATGAGTGCAACTGAGCTTTTGGCTGTTGCTCGCCGTTATCAGTCTATGGCGCAAGAGGCGTTAGATGTTGCGACTGAAAGGGAACAAGCTCCACTTCCGTGTGAGAATATATCACTGATTGATATCGATGATTCCGAACCATCGCCTGATGCCAAGATTGTGAGCTCCACATCTGAAAGTCCTGCCATTTCAGTGGGTGAAGGCCCATCCCGAAAGAAAGGGAAGGGAATTGATCCTCGTAATTGGGGGAATGTTGATTTCTCAGAGGAGTTCACGGATGGAGATTTTGAAGCTCAACGCGATGCTCTGGAAAATTTCGCCGAAATCAACCGAGTGATAAAACGGGAGCAGTTTACAACTCCTCCTGGATTTTTTGATGAACCAGATGTTGTGAGGACGTCGTCCCGTCGATCGTCTAAGCAATCGAAAGATTCCAAGGTGTCTTCTCAGAAAATTGAACCGAAAGTGCCTGGCCAGGACACAAAAGAAAGAATCGCTAAATTGAGAAGGGAACTCAGCATCTTGGAACAGACTGAAAGACTGAACCTAAGCCAAAAATCAAGCCTGCCTTGACCAAGGCTGAACAGGCTGTGAAGAACAGCATTGAGGAGAACATCCGTCGAAGTGCACCACGCGATAAATCCCGTAGTACGAAGACTCCGGTCCGAGTTGTTGCCGGGAGCTTTATTGAACGAGCGCTTCATGATGTTGATGACGATCCCCCACATCACGGAGATCAAACCCCGCACCCGTCCGGTCCGTCAGACCGTCCTTCAAGCTCGAGCTCCTCCTCGGACCCCAGCTCATCAGACGATGACAGTCCTGGATCGGTGCGAGCTCTGTCTCCGCGACGCTGGCACAAGGGATCTAATAAACATCATCGATCCAAGAATCCCAAGATGCTCGTGAAGCCGATACCTCCCACAAAGTATGATGGCTCGCCGAATACAAGCGCGTACCATCGTTTCGTGCAAGAGGGTTGCAACTTTGTTAAAGTTGGAAGAGTTCCACGAGATCAGCGGATATTTTATCTGTCTTATTATTTGACGGGTAAAGCTCGAGATTTTTATGACCGCAAGGTTGTGAAAAATGAACGCACCTGGACATTGAAAGACTTCTTTTGGGGTCTTTTCAATTTTTGTTTTCCGATTAACTTTCGTGAGAAGCAGCGCGTTCGCCTGAACAATTGCGTTCAGAATGATAAATCTGTCACCGAGCACATCTCCGAGTGGGAACAGATTTATAACATGATTGGTCTCGAAGACAACCAGGAAAAAGTTGTCATGCTCTGGCGTAGCCTCCGTGCCGATATTCGCCAGGAAATGTATCGTGACAAACTTGATCCCGAGGTCTCTTTTTGGGATGAAGTGACAGCCGGCGCTGAACACGCCGAAATTATCCTGAACTTGGATAATACCGATGACAATCAGAATTCCGAACCCAAAGATGGGGATAACTCTGGAGATTCTGACGATGCGGATAAACTGGGAAATGGAGGGCGTGAATCACGCAATCCCTTATCCACTGTCGTTCAAATGAGTTCTGGAAGGAGAGCAGAAAATAATTCTGCTGGAACATCAAAGAACGCACGTGGGATGTCCGAGAACAAACGGAATCAGTACCTTGCAGCAGGCTTATGCTTCAAGTGCGGCGTACAGGGTCATCTTGCGCGAAATTGCCCTGACTCAACTGTGGTTATTTCGAAGCAGAAGGGAAAGCCCCCTGGATTTGCTGCACACGGTGTTGAATTTGTGGAACCTTCCACGCCTGACGCATTGTACGAAAGCACTGAGGTTCTTGACACCTTGGATGTTGATGCAACCTCGTTCCTTGGCGCCGGAATGATCGTCGAGGAGGGCGAGGGTACCAGAAATTTTGATTTCGACTCTATTCTGGCTGAATTTTTCCCGGTTTCCTCGAGTACTGCTGTCTTGCATGATCAAGAAAATTATCCTGACCTTGCTGTATGTGAGCAGTCGGTTGACGAACCCACTGCGAACAACCGCGCAAGTTCAACCGAGGATTTTGAATACACTGATTCGATGATCCACGTGAAGTGAGATCGTCGCGAGACGCCGATCTGGAGGGCGTATGTAACGGAAATATTTATTTTTGTTGTTCTATGCTCCCCAACTATTCCTTTTATGACTATTATGCCATATGATCTGGATGAGCTGCTGCCGCACCTCATCATTATGCTCCATGCACTCCATGCACAGCCTTTGATTCGTAGTATATAAGTAGTTTACCTGATGTAGTTACGGTTTCGACGGTTAATCGACAACTTACACCAGTTCTATCGATTTGCCACCTTGTGCCGGAACTCGATCCTCTCGCTTCCGTCACAAATGCGCGTGCAGGGATTGGCAGCACTTGACGGTTTATGCACCAACGGGTCCTTCATAAGTAAATTGACTGGAAAGCATGACCTGGTGCGATAGAGGTGGATTCAAATGGCTGGCATTTTGAAAAGCATGACCTGACACAATAAAGCTGCATTCAAATGGCTAGAATTTTGAAAAGTGTGACCTGATGCAACAGAGGTGCATTCAAATGGCAGGCATTTTGAAAAGCATGACCTGACTGACACAATAGAGGTGCATCCAAATGGCTTGCATTTTGAAAAGCATGACCTGGAGCAACAGAGGTGCATTCAAATGGCAGGCATTTTGAAGAGCATGACCTGACACAATAGAGGTACGTTCAAATGGCGGGCATTTTGAAATGCATGACCTGATGCAATAGAGCCGCATTCAAATGACTGGCATTTTGAAAAGCGTGACCTGACACAATAGAGGTGCATTCAAAGGGCTGGCATTTTGAAAAGCATGACCTGGCACAATGGAGGTGTGTTCAAATGACAGGCATTTTGAAAAGCATGACCTCATGCAATAGAGATGCATTCAATTTCAAATGGCTGCCATTTTGAAAAGCATGACCTCACACAATAGAGCTGCATTCAAATAGCTGGCATTTTGAAAAGCATGACCTGGTGCAATGGAGGTGTTTTCAAAGGGCTGGCATTTTGAAAAGCATGACCTGACACAATAGAGGTGCATTCAAAGGGCTGGCATTTTGAAAAGCATGACCTGACACAATAGAGGTGCATTCAAATGGCGGGCATTTGGAAAAGCATGGCCTGAAGCAATAGAGATGCATTCAATTTCAAATGGCTGCCATTTCGAAAAGCATGACCACATCCAGGTGCTCAACCCAGTCTGTCCGAGATGGTTCAACATAGGCGCATTGGAGACGTCAGATCTGGCAAGAGCCAGACTGTCGTCCAGACGGACACGCTGAGAGCTGCGCGATGGTCAAGAGCAAGCTATGATGATGTCTGCCTACGGCCTCGGGCCCAAACAACTGTATCTACACCATGACTAAGCCAGTGGCAATTTCGAGATTCTGGTTGAGGACCTCGGTCTGCCCATCTGCCTGTGGGTGGTGGGCAGTGGTCAAAGCACATTTCATACCCATCAGTCAGCAAATCTCACCCCAGAATCTGATGCAATAGAGGTGCATTCAAATGGCAGGCATTTTGAAAAGCATGACCTGACGCAATAGAGGTGCATTCCATGTGATCAAGAATCCCGTGTACAAGGTTTTCCTTGGTTGGCCGTTTGAATTTCTGGCTGGATGCACCATCCAGAATGGAACAGATGGTTCTCAGACGATTACTCTGACCGATCTGAACACGAAAAGACGTTGCGTGATCCCTACCTTCGAGAGAGGGGTGGTGAAGCAATCGAAAAGGTTCGAAATGCATCAACGGAA
This sequence comes from Mycena leptocephala, assembly GCA_029378395.1. Lineage (NCBI taxonomy): Eukaryota > Fungi > Basidiomycota > Agaricomycetes > Agaricales > Mycenaceae > Mycena > Mycena leptocephala. The sequence goes on along the minus strand of JARJLF010000879.1, from coordinate 84,489 downwards.
ATTCCCAAAGAGACCGCTCGAGCGGATTTCCAGAATTCGATGAGCTGATGCAACCAACATCAAGGAGAATTCGCGGTACAGTTTAAGAATGGAGAGAGCATAATTGTTGCTGTGCAATTCAGTGATGAACAGGGATTTACTCCCGAAGAAACCACTCAGGCATTCTTGCAGGCAGAAATCCTACGTGAAAGAAGATGAACCGGCAGTCCAATTATTCAATGAATACATAGGCTTTTCCAGAGACAGGACGAATGGAACAGAAGTGTTTACCGTTCAAGCTGCAGGTCCGTCGAAGTACCGGGATGGAACAGAGACTGGCAGTCAGGGGTTCAATATTGAATCGACTTATGCCAAGGACCATGTGCAGAGTGTCGGGAAACACAGGCATACCACCGGGAAGAGATGTGATTGCTGTGCGTATGCGGACTGGTTGATTCCAGGCTTCGAGAAAAATACCACACGCACGGAGAATACTCCTCATCCAACCAGATATGATACACCCGATTCGGACACAGGAACCGAGGTGAAGGAAGTCTTTGCGGCGAAGAAATATAAACCCATGGCAGACCAAGTCAGGCCAGTGTATTCTGAGTTGCCCTCAGAATATTGCATGAGCCATAGCACTAATATTTAGACTAATGACCATGGCTCTAGCCAAAGGAATTGTTGTCTATAGCCACGACTTGGCTGTGGCCATGCCTTAGGTTCTCAGTCTTTACAAGTAAAATAAAGCAAAATAAGAGCCACCTAAGGGGATTGAACCCCAGATCAACAGATTTTGTGCATTTGTTAAGGATTATAACATAGACCACTATACTAAAGAGCCATTCCACTTTGTTTGATTTCCCCGGCTAGGTTACGGCAAGCCTTAAACCTACCTGGGGATGCTAATACCCAGACCTTGGCCAGGCAAGCTGTCCTAGGTTTTCGAAAGTGTTTGTACAAGCTTATTATGTGTTTTGTTATTGTTTCAACCTAACCATAACCGCTCTAGGACACCTGAAACCAGTTAGGAGTATCAACAGGGTCACATACCGTATCATTACGTTCAAATCGACAGCGGGTGTGACGCGTGACCATTTGAACCAATTCGACATTCCGACAGACCCTTCGACTTGGCGTGACCAGTGTCAAAATTTCGACATTGCACCCAAACGATGCAGGATTATCGAGGATGTGAGCTCAGAGCATTGCACAAATATTTACAGCTCTTCCTGAACAATTTTTCTGATTTTCTTCCGTATTTTCATTGGCGGCAGAAAAGTCACTCAGAAGGGGTTTTTTCAGGTTTTCACACCACAAACTGAACGGAGAGACGAAAAACGCAAGATATGGCTGTATTCTGGCTTCAGGACAGTGTTGCCATTGCCGGTAGGACTCGATGTTTGCAACTTCAACACCACAAGCATATCTTATTCCATGCCGGCTAACATTATTTCTTTTCGCCGAAAGCCCCGTACCTCTTCTAGTTTCAGGGTCAATACTGGTGGCGGTGGAAGATACTGATTCTGATACTGAGCGGAGTTTGAATGATTGGAGGAGGCCGACAAGCGGCGGGTCACAAACAGAACAGAGGCTTATAATTATTTGGAACGGTTGGTTTTACATAGAAGGGATATGTATGTCGTGGTATCTGTGTTTTCCTTTTTACCGGTGTCCTTTGGATTTTCACCGTGATCAATTTTATTTTCACCAGTGGAATACGGTGCTCACAGCACCGCCTCCCTCCAGAATGAAGAACCTCCAAGCCACAGGCTCAATGATGAGGGCAGCAACAGGAAATCTGAAGAGACAGTTTTGCTAAGAATCACCCTGGCTATCACCTCTCAATCAAGCTCGAGAAATTAGGTCTCTATACCAAGTCATGTTTTGACACCTGGACCGATGGACCGGTGGAATGTGGTGCTCACAGCACCGCCTCCCTCCAGAATGAAGAGCTTCCAAGCCCCAGGCTCAATGACGAGGTGGTCCATTTACATAATCGCGCCCTAAAAACCTTTGCCTGTAATGATTGGTGACTGACTCAAACAGAAATTCGATTGTACCGTATGAATACCCTCCATAAGTATAAGGGAGCACTTGATGTATTTACTGTAGTATTACGACCAAACGTTCATAGGTTGTCACCCGTCACCTCAAATGTTCACTGAACTTGGTGTTCATTCTTCGGCAATCGCGAGAAAATTCCCATATACGGGAGTCCGGCGAATGCCGGATCGAAAATTTTGACGTTTTTTCGCCTATTTTGGCCCAAAAATTGCAAAGTCACCGTCACCTGGGTCAAAATTGTTCGGTTCACGACTGCCTGTCACCTGTCACCTGAACCTTTGGTCGTAATACTACAGTAAGGCTCGAATAGCCACCCAGGCATCAAATTCCGGATTTCAACGCCACACGGCAGGTATAAGGGAGCACTTGATATATTTAAGGTTTGAATAGCCGCCCAGGCGTAAAATTCGGGATTTCAATGGCCCGAGAGCCATGTACAGTGATTGGTCGACCAGAGCAATTTTGAGGCACCATTGAGTCGGCCCAGGGTCTTCACAGCACCGCCTCCATCCAGAATGAAGAGCTCCCAAACCCCTGGCTTAATTTCAAGGTCAGCAGGAGGAAATCGAAAGAGACAGTTTTGTTCAGAATCGCTGGGGCTGCGACCTCAGCTGTATCAACTTCATCGGCCTGCCTAAGTAATAAGTGAACCACACATCAGATAAATCATGATGATCAAGTTGGGCCATAACAAACCTCGATCTTTTTTTATTGCCACGGGTTTTGGGAGCAGGAGGTACATCTGCGTCCATATCGGAAGGTGGCGGCGAAGCTTCAGAAGTGAGGATAGGTGGGGTCATCATTGGTACGATGAGTGGGCATTGATTCTGCGGTGGTTGGATCGAGGTGCAGGTGACGGTAATCACTGTAATTTAGAGGCTTCCTCTGTGAAGCTGAGGTCAAAATCCTGATTTGGTCGTCTCAGCCTTGCCTATTTTTTAGCATGATTTACTTCTGAGAGACCGAAAGCCACCTATGAAATGTCACAAGTTTTATAACTCCTTCAATTTTGAGCCTATCGAAAATCCATTTTGTCCAAAGATTCCTCTCGTTAAAAGGAGCACTTTTGCAAGACGAATAAGAAAATCTGTCTTTTTTTGAGTGACACATCTCTTCATCCCTGCTCTTTTCAACCGCTCCCGTTGTCCCATAATTTTCAGGAGTTGCGCGTCACCTTCTGGCTGGTGCTTCGCCGCAGCTAGCTTTACATAATATCGCTCCTAAATTTGTTTTTCTGCCTTCGCTTGAATGTTACCTGGTGTGTCATCAAATCGCACGAGATGAAGACAACCAGATTGCAACGGAGGTGCCGCTGGATACCAAAGCGGAGCTCTACATAGTCCGAGTCAGCTCAGGTGTTGTTCACACGCGGGCGAGACGATGTTCGACAGCAAAAATAGACGAAAAATTGTGGCCGGATTCAGTCGAGGGAAAGAAGGTATGAGTCGGATTCAGAGGAACGGATACAAAAGCCAAGCTACGGAAGACGCACCAGAAAAAACCCAGCGTGCAGAAGCCACTAGATACAGTCAGCTCCAGAGCAACATCTTTGCGTTGAGAACAAGTTGAGAAGAGAAACGTGTTGACAGGTGGCTGTGGCGGATGCTTACCATCAACCCGCTTGCCAAACAACTCCTTTTCCTTCTTTCTCCCTGAACACCCTTGCGCGACCCCTCGCTCTCTGCAACTGATTTTGATTACCCCCAAGTCTGAGTCGTCCAGTCAGTGAAGAATCTCCATCGAAGTGATTCAAGTTGACTCGACTGGCCAGCTGGTTTGTTGCCACAGACTTCAAGACGGACCTTGCGTGAGTGGATAGTCTGTCTAGACAGATTAACCCTGTGTCAACGCCTGAACTTCGTTGCAACCGCTTGCGAATTTCAGATTCTGCAAACGGCGCTGACCGGCGACAACTTCCTTCAACACGGACATGCTCACACAAACTCGCCGGTGCCCGTGCGTTCTGCCATTCCCTTCAACGCTTGTTTTGTGTTCCTGACTTGCCAAGCTACGCCGAGCTCCATTTATTCATGTGTCCATCGACTCAAAACCGGCGCTTTGACTACAGTTTTCAACCGGTCAATGGGACACCACCACTCACTGGGACAGTCGGACAATTTGCCCCGTTGAGCTTGTAGTTCTGACCGGATTGCCTTGAAACAAATCATGCTTACTCTTATGGGTATCCTTCGATGCTCAATGTAGTTTTCTTGACTGCATACCAATGCACAACGCCTCGGCAAAGTCATCTTGACAGAACACAAAACGAGACAACCCTTAAATGGCCCATTTCAGGTACAGTGAGGACACAGGACCCGTTATATAGTGTATAAAAGCATGCCCAGCCAATATGAGTGTATTCCGACCCATATTGCGTGAAGAGGAAACCATTTTTACTTTGCCGAGAAATCTTTCCCAAATAGGAACTCACCGTAAACGAAGATTTGTCGCCTTCAGTGGTCGGACACGCGAAAAAACAATGACAGAGATGCATTGATCTCTTGTATGACTACACCGAATGGATTCTGGACCGTTCTTGCGGAGAACAGACACTCATTTCGACTGATGGCTGTGACCATCATCACGCTTTCGTGACTGTCCCATTGAGTGGTGGCAGAAGTTCGCTCTGGTTAGCCCCGCAGATGAATCTCAAATATTAAAACCCCATGCATAGAGATGTACAATGCATGAATGAAGGTTTCGGTTGACCCAGAATTCCAAAAGAACTTCAAAAAACTCTCAAATCAGTGATTCAATTAAAGTGTCCATTGACCGGTTGAATACTGTACTTGACTTGACATTGACCTTGAGAACGACTTTGGGAGAAATCTTGCATTGCCTCATTTTCTGCATAAGTATACTCCGATGAATTTATTTCATTTCTATACCGTTTCCAATTCGCTCTGCTATTCCGACGGGCAATCTCGTCCTGCGGTTTTCCTGTCATCTGGTTTCTTATGATCCGTTGGCCATTTGCTTTCTGACTTCGTTGCCACCGCTCAGGCTACTCGTACTCGTCTGCAAAAGCTTTTTTTTCTTTGCTTCTACTCTGGCATTCACCACTACTGTCACGTCCGGATGACATCTATTCGCTGGTCCTGGCGCTGTCTCGGGTCCATCTGACGGGGACAAAGTTTCTCCCAACCACTGTTCTGAACTTGTTAGTGATCCTGGACGCTTCAGCCTTTCCAAAACTTAACCCTCAAGAGCCACGGTAGTTGAGCATTTCCCGGGTCTTTTGTGCACACTGCAGACTGCTTCTGATAATCGTCCTCGAATGTGCCCTGGACCTCACTCTCGGAATCATCTTTTTTTTCTTTCATCTTCACCTTGGTCTTGTGCTGTTCTTATCTTTTGCTTTCTGCAATTCTCGCCACATTTACCTGGGAGTCTCGATCCGAGAAGTCTCCGTTCTGCGAGACTTGGTCGAATAATCTTCACCGTACCGGTTACAAGAATGCCGCTTCTCGGATCTCCGAGTCTCCCAATCGCATCGGCTATTCTGCTCTTCAGCTCGACCGCATTCCGCTGGCCTCTACTCCAGCGTATTGCGTACTGAATAGGTTTGAGGAGCTCCTTCCTCTTCTTCTCGAATCCCAGACACATCTGCCTGCGACGAAGCACTTGCGATTGTGTCTGATTGTCTCACTTGAGGCAAACCTCGCTCTTTGATATGCACATCAGGGTCCCACCGGGCTCATACTCACTGCAGCAATCATCGTGGCTTCGAATGGGCACAGTCTGTGCCCAAATTTGTCTCATTTCTGCTGAGCTGGTATCGAACGCATGATATTCTTGCTGCGTTACACGAACACCCGAAACTGAAACTCAGTCGAGAAGAGAAGCTATCTACCAACCTATATTGGCTTCCCTGGCACTTAGCTTCAACGCGGCTCAAAGCATGCAAAATTGAGAGCTGCCGCTCAACGGCTGCTGGCAGCCGAGAACTCTGCCGATGAGCGGCAGCTCAAATTTGTAAGCCGTTGCTGAGCAGTAGGGCGGCATCCACCGGTGTACGGCTCACCTGAGTGAGACCTGTTCACAAAGAATCACCAAGGATCTTGTCAAAGAACCGGCCTGCATAGTATGGCCTCGCTGTTTTTTTCCCAATAGATTATCTTGAATGTTGTTTATTTGAAACGGCCGTGAAAGTCCATGGGTGGTTTCAATTCTCACAATGTTTCTCAATCAACTTGTATTGCCCATTGTCCGAAGTGATCACAAGCACTACAGATTAAATGATATGAAATTTCGACTCTATGACATCCTTAATAATGTATACAATTCCTCCATTGCAAAAAAGCAGGTTGGCTGCATAGGTTCTAACCATGCTGGAGTGGATTCATCCCCAAAACAGACCAAAATTCTAGATCACCCGATATGAGATATTCTCTATCATTAATTCCGCATGAATTAGCCTAGAAAATCTAGCTAGGTTTCATCCAAATCCGTTAAGAATTGACAGAGTTATGGGGAATTCTTCGAAAATGTCCCAAACAGGAAATTTTTCGCGCGCGCCTTCGGTACTGTCGTTGGCTGTAATTGATAAGTTTCACTGAGTAACTTGGATCGTTGCAGTCGCAGTGGAGGCAGTGGCCACCAATTTCAACCTCCGAGGCAACTCAAAGTGGGAGCCCTGTTTTCTGCATCCTACGGAAGACACCTTTGGATTGGATTCTATGAATGTACTACCTGCGCAATGTAAATGGCTGAAGCACAATTTTCCTTCGTGGTCCCATATGTCCACATCTAGATATCTCACGCACTGGTTTGCTTCAAGAATTTAAATTTGTGATTTTTGTGGTGCATGGACATGTTCACGTCACGGCCGGCAATGTTGAGTGAACCGATGGCTACATTTGAGCAAGTAAACTTCCCTGATTTTATCACTCGCGGCGGTTTGTGTCTTTTCCGTATTGCTAGTTCAAGCATTTTATGTGTCTGGGCTAACTTACCGTTCTTAGGCGCCCACGCCAAATTCCGGCCCACTGATGTTTGGCAGCTCTTTGTTTAAGAATGGAATGTCGGCATAGGACAGGGCATCCCGCAATCCTTGGCCCTCACCGAGTGTTGCGCCAGATCCGGTGTGATCCTGTCCTTCACATTTCAAGGCAACTTGGGGGTCGCGGCCGCCGCAAATTGCGCGGAAGATGCCCGCAATTATGTTTTTAGTACACAGAAGGCCTGTATCTGGCCAAATTTGGCGGTCAACGAAATGTCAGAATGAGAGTTGTCCCTGTGCTGAAGTTGGGATTTCTGCAAGTTGTCTGACATTTCAAGGAAAGAGGCCAAGTTGCCATTGAATTATAGTATGTTTGCCCTATACATTGATCATGGCAGATCCTCGGTGAACCCAAGGCTCCGACATCACTCATACGACCTCAGTTCCTACCGTGGTCGGGGTTGAACGGGAGTTTCCTTTGGACAGAAAGAATCCGCTGGACTGTGTTGAAACTAAAAAGAGACCGTCCAGGACCGAATCGTCGAAGCTGCCGCTCTTGAAGCTCACAGCGAGACGCTGAGTGACCAAGGACACGACCGCTCCGCGATTACGCTCGAGGAAGCTCTCAAGTCACGAGAACCGCCCCAGATCCACGTCAGGGAGGCCACCGCGACGGGGCAGGTAGACGATAAAAAAGCTACGAACCGTCCCGAACTTCGGGTGAATACTGGGTTCATAATGCGGAGATAAAAGAAACACACAGCTACCAGGTCAGAAAATATTCCACAACGTGCTTCGCCAGGGGTTAAATTTTCTGCGCGGCTGTTCGCAGATGTATTCACTTGGCCGGATTATTATTCCGCCATGAAATGATCGCGCATTCCACTTCTGCCCCAGGAACAGGTAAAAGAAGCGCACAGCCACCAAGTTCAGAAAATATTCCACGACGTGCTTCGCCGGGGGTTAAATTTTCTGTGCGCGTGTTCGTAGATGTATTCACTTTGTCGGATTGTTATTCCGCCATGAAATTATCGCGCATTCCACTTCTGCCTCGGGAAGAGATAAAAGAAGTGTACAGCCACCAAGTTCAGAAAATAGACAGGTTGCGCAGCAGCCACACGAGCCACGTGGTGGCTGTTTTGACGTGCGCAAGCGAGTGGCTCCACCCGCCAAAAATGACGGTCGCCGTGATTGAATTGCCGATACGCGACCGTGTCGACATCACCTTTGAATCCGTGGCTCTCGAGCTGGTCCATAACGATTCCGAGACGCGGACCGGAGTCAAGCTCCTCGCGTCCGTACTGGCGCGCCTCGGGCGGCGGCGCGAGATCCTAGCGGTGATGGAATCCAACTCGCATCGCGTGAGACGCGAATCCAGGATTAAACTACGGATTGATTAATCCGGGTGGGATGCGGGCTAAAATCAGGGTTAAACCGGATGAAGGACGAGTGTGTACCAAATTGCACGATGACCGAGCCAAATCTTCCGATGGTAGCGTGCGGCCGCCGACTTGATACTTGGCTTGGACTGGTTCCACTTTGTTCGGGACTCTGCACCGGACCTTGTTGTGTATTTGACTCGTGGTGGCCCACTTGACTTTCGAACTATTGGCTCGGGATTTTACTGTCATCATCCACAGGTGCGTAGTGATCTCTGTATCACCACTTACACATTCTTATTCGTTCATTCTCAGGTTCCACGCCGGTGTTCCGAGGAAACATCGGTGCGCAGGCCTCCTCGTCAGTGTCCATGGGTGGACCTGGTGCAGTACCCACCCCCTCATTGATGCCAAGTATGCGAGGCATCAGTGTTGTAGCTGCCGATACGCTCGCAGCCCGGACGCCTCGTACGCGAGAACTCAAGCCATCTCGTACGCGAGATGGAACGTCCCGTACGCGGGGCGCTCAAAACTTCGATGATAATTTGATTGTGAACAACAATGATTCTCTTGTTCGTATCTGCGTGCAGGATAAAGTTACTGTTGTATGTTTTCTTATTGGTAATCAAAGACTAGCGCTTCATGCTTTGAGGAAGATGACCACTCGTCATCAGCATATGTGTGAAAGAGAGCCGGGTGAAAAGCGGAAAAGTGCTGATACTTTACGCTCGGAATTTCTTGTTCATCATTGTACAGAAGCTTGTCTTATTTTGAAGTCCGAAGCTATGTCGGCTGGATTAAGTCTGCCCTCGCTTTCATCCAGGGAAATTCAACAGTGTATGTTGCTTCTTGAGTCCAGGAAACGAAAAGCTGTCCCCTTGCGTAACAGTTCACGTAGTAAAGTTCCCCGTCTGTCCTTTGAAACCTCGGCGTCCAGTATTGCTTTCCCTATCATACTGTCTCAGGGCGAGAAGGACGAGATTGTTCATGAATTTTGTGCAGCCACTAACAATGCTTTGCTGAAGCGATATGAGTGTTCTTTCTGTGGTAAATTTGAATCTGCAGACCGTACCAAAATAATTCCTTTGCGCAGCTACGCCAATGGTTTTTGGATTGGGAAAGTTCCGGAGGAGCTTCAGAATTTAACATTCTTGGAAGAACAATGTATTGCTCGAGCCCGTGCAACAAGATGTATGTACAAGCTCACGTTAGGTCCCACAAGTCAGCTTGCTGCTCGTGGAAATGTGTGTATATTGGTATAATAACGCCCCCCCCCCCCCCCCCCCCCCAAGATACAGCTTCTGTCTTGTCCGTAGAGTATACCACGAGTAGCGAATATCCCGAATATTCGCGAGTATCTACTCACAAATAGCGAATATTCGTATTCGCGAGTGGATGTGGCTGTGCTATTCGCGGCGAATGCGAATATGTAGTAGTATTGCTGGCAGCGAATATTCGTTGAATATTCATTTGTGAGCTGACTCCATACGAGCTTGTGAGCGGCTGTGGGAGATAAGAATAGAATAGATTAGTTTCTTTTCTGCCAACGTGTCCTTCCAATGACCTTCTGGCTTATTAATATGCTGACATATTTTGTGATACGTGCTTTGAGGCCATCAGCAAGAGTGTTTTTCCCTTCTATGTATGAAATCACTCACAGTGAACCCATTTTGGTGGGAAAACATTTTCTTCCAGTAAAGTGAGGTATGCCTTCGCACACACTTCAGGAATCCTTTGGATCTGTGTAAATTGAATGAGATTTGACTGAATTCAGAAATGAACGAGGAATGCGCCCGGCAATCGACCGGATCAAAAGTTTGTCTTTATTTATTTTTAGCGCAATGGTCATTAATTTTGCAAACAGCTGTAATAGTAGCTCAGTAGAATAAGGCTTGAAATGCGCAATATCTGTGCACTATTATATGAGATTAGTGGTGAATAACTTGTGAATGGCAAATATTTTCATTCGGCAACTGCAAATAAGTCGCATTCGTGAATATTTGCGAATATTGATTAGTAAGCAACAAATATTCACGACTTATATTCGTTTGAATGCGAATATGGGTTTTCAACTTCCGGCAAATATTCGTATTCGCGAATATATATTCGTGGTATTCTCTACTTGTCCGCTATGCCTGTTCCATTATTTCAATTACAAGACGAAATCTGTGTTATTCTCGTTGGCTCACCCGACACCGAGGTAACTCATGATATGCTGAAGTGGTCGCCCCTCCTGGGTATTTGCAGAATTTGTGCGTAGAAATCTGTAACCGCAAGTGGACAGTCATGCACCAGATATTCCTCCAAATTCTCAACTATTGCATTTTTATCGAGGTCCATGTACAGCGGGTTGTTATCAATCAACCATAATAGAGCCGTCCTGATCTTATGTCGACAGACTAGGTCGACCTCACCTTTCAAGAGGTTATGGGAGTTCACGAAGGAGGCCAGAAAGATTCAGCACGTGTAATTGTGCCTCAAGCACTATAAATTAATAGAAATGGAATTGAATGTCTTGCAGCTCTAAGATAGGCGACAAACGCATCCATCGAATCACGTGAGCCGTAGCGTGATGCCGTCCTCCCGCCCCTACTAGGCGGTAGCGTCGGGTCGGGAACAAAAACCAGAGGCACAGAATAGTCATATTCAGGTGTAGAAAGGTTCCTGTGGACTCAGATTTGAGAGAAATAAAGTCAGAAAAATGTTTTATTGTGTTTTCTCTGAAACGGCCCCAAATGTGAATGCAACGACGCTGAGGAAGTGTTGCATTTTGGCGACCAAAAGTTCGCGCTTCCAAAAAAGGAAACCCTAACCTAAATCACAGTCACATGACCCATCGCTTAATACCTTTGTGCCTTGCACTGTGCCACTCGTATTACCAACCTATTTGGAGCGTGAAACTTGAACCCAATATCGAAGCAATGCCCAGGAAGAAAGGACAGGCTAAGGCAGCAAACCGGGAAATACGTACAGTTCGAGCTTAGAGGTCCTGCGAGATCTCTAGGTCCAAACATTATGATGTAACACCGAGGGATGGACCTCTCACCAATTGGCATCCTCTTCCTGCTCCCCACCAATCGCCGCAACGGTTTTGAAATTCTTGGACGGTTGAAACCGGTGAGTGGTGAGGTACAGGTGATTAGGCAACGATAAAATATCAACATGAGACACGCACCATTCCCTCGCTAATTGGGCAGGTGCTTTTGATTTCATGGTCTCGCTAATTTAGTTCCATTGATGCGCAGCATCCCGAGCCATTGAGGCCACGCGTTTCAGAATGCTGACTTGGGGTGAGCATAGCTCACTCAATACTGCTCCAAACTGAAGGATTGTGCACTCAGAATTTTGCTGGCAGTCCAGAAAACAAGTCGGCGCTAAATTCCGGCCAGTTTGGCGCACGCTATACCTTGTACACCTTTTTGCTCGACTGAATTGAGCTCTATCTGCCAATTCCATTGATGCGCCGCATCCCGAGCCCGCCTCTATTGGCTAATTTCATTATATTCAATTGATGCGCTGCAACCCGAGCCCGCCTCTATTCGTTTATTTAATTCAATTGATGCGCGGAAACCCGAGCCCGCCTCTATTCGCTAATTTAATCCAATTTATGCGCCGCATCCCGGGCCATTGAGGTCACGCGTTTCAGAATGCTGACTTGGGGTGAGCATAGCTCACTGAATTCTGCTCCAAACGGAAGGATCGTGCAAGCAAACCTGCTCAGAATTTTGAGATCATTCACACGATCGGGTTGATAAGCAGTAAATCATGCCACCGTTTGAAAGAATACCAAGCGTTCAGACGACTCGTACCCCCATTTCTCTTGCTGCTCACTCTCTGCCTCTCAGCTTGCATTCGTATCAATTGGTTGCTGTGATGAGTGTTCCCACACGGAGCGGCGAGTATGTGCGGCTTCTGCGGCGTCTGTTCCATTATCATCATGTCGAACAGAACGTCGTCGGATTGGAACTAAAAGATAAGCGCTTCGCAGACTCTACCCACCAGCTCAGTCTCCACCAGCACATATCAAGCCCCCTGGCCAAACCACCCGAACAACAAAAATAAATTCACCAAGCAATCAAGGCGTCACCAAAATGGTCCCGACTATGCTCAAACTCTTCACAGGATATGAGTCTGTGGTTCGCAATGCATGGACCCAGGGAAAGGCGCTCAACACGGTTGCTGTAAGGACTAGAAATGACGAGAGCGCGAGGAATTTGAGAAAGGACCAGAACGAAATTCAGAAATTTGTGGTCATCACCCTGCACTAGGCAGGGTGTGGCGAGGAGAAGTCGTCGTCGTCTTGGGGAGACCCGTTGCGAGTCAGCGATCTGCACGTCAAAAGCGAGGAGGTGGCGGCGGCTAGAGGCTGATATTCATGGGATTCCTTGGTGGATTCCTCTGAGGGTGGTATATAAAATGGTCATTTTTGGTCAGTTGATCTAAAAATAGACCTTGGACCAAAGTTGTAGAGCATGATGAGAGCTATCGGACTTGTCTGAGGTCATTTTTCAAGAGATGGCCTCGTTGGGCTGCAAATTCCAAAATACTTTCCCAGAGCCGGCGGTTTTCAAACTTTCAACCCATCATTTGCTTGCAATGCCCCAGACAGCGTCAGAAAAACATCATTGGTAACAAGATATGTTCGGCAAATGTCACCACCGTACACCGTAGTTTAGATTTCCCTGTTGTGGTGAATTTCACCTTATAACACAGTGATGGCACCTGTACTTCTTCACAGCTCAATCTGCAGCCCGAGTGCTTACTGACCCCCGTTCCCATGGGTAGACCGCGACGACTCCGGCCCAGCCACGCAGCCTGACGACGACGGAGTGCTACGCCAGACCTACTGTTACCTACCCATTCTGCATCTTCCGCCAGGATGGCATATTCTTCTACAAAAACGCCTGGACGCTGGCGTTCCGTGAATAAACACTGCCAATCAGTAATAGTTCAAGACCAACTGGTGGTAGTAACGAAAAAGGGAAATACATATCTCATGGGAATCCTCATTGGGGTTAGCTACGTCCCTCAGATTCCACGCGATACAGGGTGAAGTGGAGAAAGATGATCTGACCAGTGCGGAGTCTCTTTCCAACAGCTCGTAGGTTTTCTCCGCCATTGATGTGTGCGCGCTCTCTGACCCTCGTAGAATCCTCGTATCGGATCTCAGATGGCCGAGTCTGCGCCTGCGCCCGCGACGATCGAGATCAAAGATGCGATGTTCTGCACGCACTTCAAGGAGGTCGTGAGTGCCGTCTCGTTTCGTCTCGTCTCGTCTCCTTCCTTCCTTTCCTTCCCTCTTCAGCTCGTCCCTTCCCTCTCGGATTCCGCTTATTCCCCGTTACTGGCGTCTCGCGCCACGTATCCTGCCGTTACCTCACTCATCATACTTCTCGTCACCATCTTGCTTCCATCTTGCTTGCCCTTCCATTCCGATGCTAGTCATCTCTCGCTCGCAGTGTGCGGGCTGTTCCTTCACCGGGCACGAGAACGACGCCTTCTTCGGCTTCGACCCAATCGACCGCGGGTGTATCGAGGCCCGCAATGGTGAACAAGGACGGTGTGTATCCGCGCAAGAAGCATGCGAGTACGGGTGAGTGGGCGTTTTCGTTCATTCTTTCTACCGTTCCCCCTTCGGCCGGCCCTCGCTCTTGCGCCTTCATTACTTCCATCCTTTACGTCCCCTCGCCTCTCTTCATTGACTCTCCGCGCGTTCCGCTCTATTCCTCCCAATCACATTCGTTCGCTCGTCCTCCCTCGCTCTTATCGTAGGCAGTCCCTTCCCTTGATATCCATCCCTATCGTCGCACCCCTTGCCCTTCCGCATCCATTGTCGTTCCCTTCTCCCTCCCATCTCTCTTTCTAATATCAACGCGACCCTGGACACGCGCACCATCCGTCCCACTTTTTCTTTCTGCCCGTTGTCCCTCCCTCCTCCTTCATACCCTCCCTCTCGTGTCATCCTTCTTACTTTGCCTCCGTTCCTCGTTTTTCGATGCTAACGCCGTCCCATTCACAGCCTGCAACCAATAGGGGCAGTCAGAGTAGGTTTTAATGGGTCGTTTCTGGACTCGTTTCTCGAGTCGTTTCTTGAATTATGAACATTAATTAAAGCGTGGGAGAAACGAGAAACGCCTCAGAACCAAAATAAATCCGAGGTCGTTTCTCCCCACGTTTCTGATGCCAACAATTTAGAGAAACGGCTTCAGAAACGACGTCAGAAACGGCCCTAGAAACGACCCCAGAAACGTCGAAACGACCTACTCTGACTGACCCTAATGCTACGGCTGGAAGAAACAGATCACGGTGAGAACATTGTGGGACCCTTCAAATTCATCTGTTATGCTGAAGCAAGTGCTTTATCGTGTTTTGGGAAATTCATGGCACTCCTACATAGCATACTATTCAAAATAGAGCTATTATGAATATTGTGTGATATAGGGATACCTAGCAGTTAAAAACACACTTTTGTGACTCGCACTACATGCAAATGAGTTTCCACGAATTTAGGACATCTTTCGGATTGAATTGGGCCAAATCCGGGGCGAAAGACACCAAATTAGGCAAATACTGAAATTCTTCAATTACAGACTCATTGGTGGGTACCAATTGTTAGCTGTTGTTCCAGGACATGTATAAGTGCACAAAGTGATTTTGTATGCTGAATTAGAGCCTCCAGAAGTCTTGAGAGGCCAAGGAATAAAAGAAATCTGCCGGTGATGGCTTGTTTGATGGCGCATCAATCCAAATTGATCGCGCGTGGCGGGGTTCGAACCTGTTTTGCTGGGTGCGCCCAGTCTCTGAAAGTTTTTTTTTTTTCCCCCAAAGTGCCATTATTTTTGCAAATTGCAATAAAAAAGAGAGAAACATACCCACATAAAATTTAAGTCTTCCTCCACGTGAATCGATGACCAGATACCTACACCTTCGATTAACTCGGCAAATGCTCGGTCTCATGTTTAACGGATTCTCGCGGTCCGAACGGAAGTTTTGTGGATGAGCGAGACCGGGCTATGCTCCTAACCTCGATTTTCGTTGCTTTTCGTGTGGTCAGATCAGTTTCTCTGTGATGTTCATATCTTGGCTAAGGGCTTAGATGCAAAAATTCCGGTAAGGACTGCCTCTGACGTATGATCTTTAGA
Source organism: Mycena leptocephala (assembly GCA_029378395.1). Taxonomy (NCBI): domain Eukaryota; kingdom Fungi; phylum Basidiomycota; class Agaricomycetes; order Agaricales; family Mycenaceae; genus Mycena; species Mycena leptocephala. Next base: position 68,977 of record JARJLF010000879.1, on the reverse strand, counting down.
TTTTTCCTCGACAGGCGCTTACGATAATGCCAAATACAACCGGGTGTACGTGTTTTAATTTCTCATTAACCACGTACTGCATTCGATCGATAGCATTATACTATTAATACCAGTCGCCCGACCCTGCGCAGCATGGCGCGGGACTATCTGGCTATTCAAGGGTCAGCTACTCCTGCCAAACGTGCATTCTCGAGCGGCAGTCTCACCGGGGCCAAATTGCGCAACAAGCTGACTCCCAGAATCTTCGAGGCATTGCAACTGCTGAAGAGTGCGTACCGAAACGGCCATATCAGTGCCACGAAGGATGCGGGGAAGCACATGGACGCACTCATCGCGGAGTTGGATGAGCAGTCATTCAGGTTTCCTGATGATGATGCTGTGGATTCTAGTCGATGAGTTCATCATGTAGTTTCATTTTGCCGTGGATTCGCTGGGGGACTTACTGCGCGCGCCCCCAATTAACGTCTTCGTGCCTTCAGAAAAATTAAGTTCGGTTCGGGGTTCGAATACCTCTGAACGCCGAACCGAACCGTCACACTCTATCGTGCTCAAAGGAGGCACCATGGTATCGGCGGTGGGGTTGGACATGGTGACGGTGTTGTGGTAGGAGGCAACTCATCCAAAAGTGTGGGAGAGGAAACGACCGATGGAGACCCAGGTGTAGTGAACGGAGCCGCCGGGGTGAGGGAGGGACGGACAGGAGACCTGTCCTGATCATGTGACATGGATATTTCACTCTTAAAGTGGAAGGGTGCAGAATGGTTGATCGAGCACAGGAACTTTCCAGTTTCCAAAGTTTCCAACATAGAGAGGCGTGCAGGGTCTTTCAAAGGCGTAGGGAACCGGAATTTCGCGCAGTGACTCTTCAGTATAGTGAGTATGCCATACAAAAATATCCAGTACGTCGGAGCCTCAAGGACCGAACAATGCGTCCGGAAAGTGGAGCACTTGCGTCACATTCACGTGGGGCCATCATACACACAAACAAATGTTTCACGCCACTCATTCTCATGCCTCGCGTCGCCAAATCTGAACTATGGAGTGCTGGGAAGGAGAGGGGGGAACAAGATCATACCAAGAAGGAGGCAGTTCGAGTTTACAAGCTAGAACAGGAGAAACCAGCCAAAGAGCTAGCGAAAGCTCGTCAGGATCTCAGGGGGAGCTTGATTATGAGTCAGAAGAGGAGATCTAGATTGTACAGTGGCGCTCTAAATAAATGCCGAGCCATGGTTTGACATCATTTCATGGTCGAATTCCTTCAAACAAAATTGTAGCATGAACATTCAGTAGTGCTAAGCTCGTTTGCATCGAAAAATCCATACCATACCTACTTCAATGTTGTGCAATAAAAATATTTGGGGTGTTCTGAAAAACCGACTTTGTGGGCTGGCATGCTATCGAAAATCGGTCATTGCAGCATGAAAGTACTTGAAAAATGAAGTATACTCACATTTTAGTTGACTCGATTTGATACTCATTTGAGCTCACACGGAGGCTCTCAAGTTCGCCATTTTGGGCGAAAATGGGCGAAAATGCTCCCAAAAAAGCAAAAGTGACCGATTTGCAGTGCCCATTGCGAGCTCAAATGAGTATCAAATCGAGTCAACTAAAATGTGAGTATACTTCATTTTTCAAGTACTTTCATGCTGCAATGACCGATTTTCGATAGCATGCCAGCCCACAAAGTCGGTTTTTCAGAACACCCCAAATATTTTTATTGCACAACATTGAAGTAGGTATGGTATGGATTTTTCGATGCAAACGAGCTTAGCACTACTGAATGTTCATGCCACAATTCTGTTTGAAGGAATTCGACCATGAAATGATGTCAAACCATGGCTCGGCATTTATTTAGAGCGCCACTGTAGATATGGGTCTGCGCAACATAGTACACTGCCGATGTACTAAAATACACAATGGCAGGCTCTGGTGGTTGCCAACTGGGGCATTCACCGGACCGTTGCTCCATGCAAGCTTCCCAACCAGTCAATTTATCCATTCATATACAGCAACATTAGGATCTCTTCTGGATGCCTATGCCAAAAAACCATCTACTGCACCGAAATTGGGTGCTGTTGGAGTAACTAAGACTGGGGATAGATCAAATTACCTCCCAAGAGTACAACAGGAAGTGAAAAAAATCATTTCTGTTGTCAAACAACCCCATGTGCAGTGTCTTGAAGACCAGCAAGCAACAGTGGATGCTGTCAAGCTCCAATTACAAGATTGCTCTTGGATTCATTTGGCATGCCATGGAGTACAAGATTCGATTGAACCAGCCAGAAGCCGTCTTCTGCTCTATGGGGGCAGCATGGAATTGGCATCCATTCTTCAGATGGATTTGTCAAATGCAGAATTCGTGTTTCTTGCTGCAAGTCAGACGGCTATGGGTGATGCTGTACTGGTGAATGAATCTTTTCATCTGGGGGGAGGATTCATTGCAGCAGGTTTCCGAGGAGCTATTGGCAACATGTGGTCAATGAATGATGCAGATGGACCACTGGTGGCAGAGAGTGTCTACTCTCGCCTGTTTCGGGATGGTCAACAGCCTCAGGCAGGCGATGCAGCGGAGGCACTACAGCTGGCGGTAGAAACATTGAAGGCTAAAAAGGTTCCCTTTAAGCGATGGATCCCGTTTATTCACATGGGAATCTGATATAATGTGGCATGTAGTAGATATCACAATTATACTCATTTCTTTTTTACCGGTGTTCTACAAGGAATTGATTGTCAACTCAACGGCAACCCCTGAAACAAAATGTGAATTCAACAAGCAGGCAAGTTTCCTGTTCAATAATTGTATCCCGAAACAGTAACTATCTCTACATGTGAAGAGTCACTCACCCGCTGGATGAGGGCTTATCCGACGGATAAGGACTAGCTCTGTTATACTCGTTGTTTCCCGATATGCCCAACAGCACCTTCCGGCTGGGAAAGCCCTTTTCGCCTTGATTTGCACCTCGAGATTTGTTCATTTCGGAGCAGAGGGGAGGAAAGATTTCAGAAGGCACAACAATATTAGATACAAGCGGCTGCCGGACCGCGAAGCGGTCTGACATCCTCTTCCCGAAAGTGGAGGACTTGAATTTGCGGAGGCTGTTGAAATACCAACATAACGTGGAAGCCTAGATCAGTTTTGCGAACTCCCCAAGTCAAACTGACTGAGAAGTGATGTAGGGGTTTGCGCGGACACGGCAGACAACGCCGGGAGGCCCGGATCAGTGATGAGAGGAAGCGCCGACGGTTCGCTGATACGGCGGCAAAGAGGGCTGGAGAGGGATCTCTGACGTAATTTTATAAAGAGGGTAATAATAATAATGCAGAGTAAGGAACATTAGCGGGAAACCTAGAAAAAATATCTTGGGAAACCTTTGTGGAGGTAGTGTCCAAGAACAAATGACTGGGAGCAGGATAGTAGAAGAATGGCCGGTTTCCAGTGGTGAGTCGTGGTGGGAAGCAGACATTGAATCATAGTCATGACAGGATGTATATATGTGGAGGATAGGTGTGGATAGAAAGCACCAGTCTGCCAAAGTCTAGGGCTTTTTGATAGGAAGTTCAATATGATTCGATGGACAAACGAACGCCCAACATCCAGTTTGCGATGCAAACACATTCCCACGGACTCTCAGGTGACGAATTCCCGGATCTCTTACCATTCCTGTCGAGTGGTCGCAAGCTCGTCATTCACTTTCATTCATTGGCCGTGCTGTTCCGTTGTTATGTCTACATCTGGCGCCTACAGGAGGGTGGCTTGGTGGTGGGACAATAATTGAGCTCCAGGATGAGAAGGGAGGGGGAAGGAACCCACTAAAATAAAGCAGCCCGCCACAGCATCTCAGAATCTTGACATGCCCGACGAATCGCATGCCAACCATAACTGCGGATTGACGTCACATCAAGAGCCGCGTCCTGGAATTAAGGTTGCGAGACATGGGGCGTGCGTAGACCCGAGAAGGTAGGTGGTGGCCAGGAAGGTAACTTGGTTCTGGGACAATAATTGAGCTCCAGGATGAGAAGGGAGGGTGAAGGAACCAACTAAAAGAAAGCGGCCCGCGACAGCATCTCAGAATCTTGACATGCCCAACGAATCGCGTGCCAACCATAACTGCGGATTGACGTCACATCAAGAGCCGCGTCCTAGAATTGAGGTTGCGAGACATGGGGCGTGCGTAGACCCGAGAAGGTAGGTGGTGGCCAGGAAGGTAACTTGGTTCTGGGACAATAATTGAGCTCCAGGATGAGAAGGGAGGGTGAAGGAACCAACTAAAAGAAAGCGGCCCACGACAGCATCTCAGAATCTTGACATGCCCGACGAATCGCGTGCCAACCATAACTGCGGATTGACGTCACATCAAGAGCCGCGTCCTAGAATTGAGGTTGCGAGACATGGGGCGTGCGTAGACCCGAGAAGGTAGGTGGTGGCCAGGAAGGTAACTTGGTTCTGGGACAATAATTGAGCTCCAGGATGAGAAGGGAGGGTGAAGGAACCAACTAAAAGAAAGCGGCCCACGACAGCATCTCAGAATCTTGACATGCCCGACGAATCGCGTGCCAACCATAACTGCGGATTGACGTCACATCAAGAGCCGCGTCCTGGAATTAGGGCCACGAGACATGGAGGGAGCACAGACCCGAGAAAGCAGGTGGTGGCCAGGAAGGTGACTTGGCTCTGGGACAATAGGGGGAAGTGGTCAGGCTTATATACATCTTCGGCAGAACCCCAGGCCCGGCCCCGCTGCGGGATTCGGCCTTTCATGTCCCGTTCTCCGCTTATGGGCATTTTTCCAACCGTTCGTTCCCCTTCAAACAATATATGGGACATCTATTCAGCCGTATGCCACGACGGCGCTTATGCCGAGAGTTGTACCAAACCAGAAAACTCGACAGTATGGTCGCTGAGGCGATAGCCCGCAATGCGAAAATTGCCGCGCTGATTTGTCACAAAAAATGCTCATTCCCGAAGATCGCGATAGCTTCTTTGACCTCTTACTATCAGCTTGTCTTCGTCATTTGAGAATATTTGGAAACCATATGTGCACGACAATTTTGGTCAGAATCGAGATATGATCATCAGAATGCTCGATTTTTTCTCCGTCAAATGTCCTGGAATTAGATCAGGGACTCCCTTAGAAGGCGAGGTATCATCCCAGAACCTCAAAAAATTTGCGGAATTTATCGGAGACTCGGAAAGGGAGAATGTGAGATCTGGAAGAGTCCTTGACGTATTTAAGCCTGCTGACCCGCGGGACATTTTTTGTGTTGAAAGCAATACAGTATAGTAGGGTTCCTTGGATACCCACTTTGATGTTTCCGCTGCCGAGTCCGCAATGCAAAGAAATAAAAATCTGAATTTATGTTTGTAGATACTAGAACCTATAAGGCTATACTTTGAGGGTCCATATAGGACAAAACCTGCGTTTGCGTTGCTGCTGGGCTTGTTTTCTCGAGATCTTCAAAGAAGTCTCAAGAAATGTAGAGATGATGGGCAAGTCGGGCATTCTTTCAAGATCTTTCAAGATCTCGGAAGATGTCCGTGATATTGATTTTGATTGCTGTTCTTGCAACCAATGTTTTGGCCGAGATCTTTCAAGATCGTGCAAAGTCGAGCCACCAATGAAACTCTTTCCTTCGAGCAAAATACTCTCCTCTTTCAAGATCTTTGAACTGATGATACCGGCCGGACAACGGCCGAGGCGCATCAAGCGCATCAATTTGAGATCTACCATCAAAGATGGTCTGATTGATACCGCAAATTTGGTAGGCAGTCGTCAAACCAAGCACTAGTAAGTACTGTAGGCAAGTTCGACCACCGCTTGTTCTCCTGGGTATTCTGGTGGAATAAACACAACCTCTTGAAAGAAGATATATCCCAATGGCACTCGAGGTGAGGCCATCATAGTTTACAAAGAAAAAACCGGACTTTTGTTCTCAGATTCGTTGTGTTCAAATGAACTAGCCAGCAGTACTGCCATTTGAAAAGCATGACCTCGAACGAAACAGGTTGGCCCGTACCACAGTCCGGAGCCCTTTGCTCAAGGTGCGCTCCCTGGGAATGGATGGCCCTGTCAATGTGCAACTTTGAGGTGGCTCAGATTTTTTGCATTTGGCCTGTGGCATTTGTACCAAGCCCAAAAGAAATCTGGGCATTTGAAAAGCATGACCTCAAGCTAAACAATACAATACAGTCATTCCACGGTCCTTGCACGAGGTTTCAGACAGTCCGATTTCCCGACGTATTACTAAGCCTATTGGTTGAAACAAAATATGTAGGGGGACTGTACAGATAGCTAAATTATGGTACCGCAAAAATATTTGGGAGAGAGTGCCGTCTTTGGCCCATTTGCGGCCGTTTCGTCCGGGCCGATTTTTCCGGCATCATCGGTCCTTGCATTTTTGCACAAACAGGGCCGCGGTATTCTCTTTCAATGAGAATTTTGATATTTTCTGGCATTTCCCGCCTGTCTGCATATTCCTACATGTCCGGCTCGCGGTGGAGCATGCTATGTCACTCAAATGTCGCCCCTTGGGCCTGAATTTCGGCTTTCGGTAGTTCAAGCTGTTAACACCCCAACACTGGGTTCTTCGCCTCTTCTGTTATTGTATGGTCATCCATGGCCTAGTCCTGCCTCTGATATACCACTTTGACAATGGTAGAGTGCATGAACCATGTTTTTTTTTGTACAAGAATCAACACCATGTGGATGTGGCCCCTTTATCTGCATGTTCCAAGCCGCCTCAGTCCTCATTTCCCTCAATTTTTTTGTACTGGACACTTGAAATGTCGTAGATGCTCCTCAAGATTTTTCTTTGCAAAAACCGATCCCATTAACTGGACGTGGTTGTATACATTGCAAATCAACCTGATCGTTCCAGAGTTTCGGGGCAATATTTGACATCCCAAAAAAGTCCATGAGATTTGTGGGCGTGATATAAAAGGATTCACAAAAAAATACTACGCAAAAATCTGCTCTCCAAACCCAGAAGAAAAAAAAAGCAAGGACCGTGGAATGACTGTACCTTACCTCCCATATTTGTGAGTAGATATTCACAAACAGAATGTTAGTCTTTTGTACTTACAGCCATGTGCGGAACTTAGGGGGCATCGCAGTTAAATAGTCATGTAATGTAGTTCCGTCGGGTTCGGCAGCGGTAGGGGAACAATTTTATGACCCGGGCACCGGAATTGAGAACGTATCGGGAGTCCGGGATGCATCCCGTATATAAGGGGACTCGGAGATCTTATATATGTTTCCCTGTCGCGATGGTGCACCCAGTCCGCTCCGCACCAAATATGCGCGTCTTGCCCGCCCTTGGGGTGGAGGTCGCAGCCGTTTAGAGTCCGGGGTTGTATTCCAATAAACACGAATTAATGTTACACGACTTCACTCTTGACAGCCACTTTATATCTCTCTGATATAGGCTGCAATGCTTCTGTAAAGGCCCGGCTTCAGTCGGCGTGAAGCCCATGCAGACCAAGTCTCATCCCACAGCCTGATACAACAGCTCTAGTCTCTTATAAACAGACCCTACAACAATTTTTTGAGCTCGTACCTCGCTTTGTTGTAGTCTGTCAATTACCCGTGATCCGCGATCGGAGGTCAAGGTTATTATATAATCAAAAAAATTGCGGATGTCGAGAGGGCTTTCAGGATGTATCTTTCCTCAATTTGAGAGAAGATTCAACTTCAGTGATCCAATCTGGGTCTCTTCTCCTGCGAAGTCTCAGCAATAAACGTCAAAAACAAAGATGCCGAGTTTTGATGGCTCGGCTGCTTACCGAGCAGCCTTTTTGTCCCAGCTCCAACATGGATAAGACCATCCAGTCTGAAGAGACAGATGTCTTTAGAATACAATTTTAACTCATTTTGCATCCAAAATTATCATGGTGAGAGCGTTGGAAGTATTGCAAAGCTTTGGGGTAAATTCAAACTCCGATGTTTATGTAATAACCGCGACCTCCAAACACCTGTCACCGGCTAAACTACAGACTAACAACAGCTCAGTGCTCTAGCATACCATAAGTACGAGTTCCTGTCGGGAAAGGCCGCGGCCCTGCACCCCATTTATGTTTTTGTGTCTGTTTACAAGAGACTAGACGGCTCCGGCGCTGAGAAAAGCGACCTTCCAGTGTCCGCCATCCGTGTCACCTCAGAAGGGGTTCTGTGTTTATTAGCCGGCCTGAGGTTTTCGGCAGCGCCAGAAGACGACAAAAGACTGCCTTGTGAGCCCGTTTGGAGTGGGTTTTTCCACAGTTTTTTACATGCAGGTCGGAGGGCCTCCGTGCGGGGTGCGTATTTTACCCTGTAATTTACATGTAAAATTGGGCCGATGCAATTTACGTTGACCAATTTTAGCCAGCACTAACTGGTGTACCGAAAATTGTCAAGAATTGATTTTTCTGCAGCTACATTTTCAACTGCGTGACCCCATTGCCCGCACTGCAATACATTGCACTTTCAAACACGTGACTGTATGGCCCTCACTGCAAGGCATTGTACCAGCAATCGATAGCCCTGATCATTCCGGTCATTTTGGTCTATTCAGATTCCCCCCAGACACAATATCGACCTTTCCAGAGGCAAAAAGTGCCTTACATTGCCAAACATGTGACTGTATTGCCCCCGGTAGGAGCCCTGAGTATCATATCCCCTGGGAGGTCGGATATTATTCTTCCGTAGCAAAGCACGCGCAAACTGCTAGTCTAGATTAAATACACATTGTGATACTGCAAAAGCTGCACAAGACGTTGCTAGCAGACTAGGCTTTGCACCAGGGAATTTTTGAGGATTTCTAGGACATTTAAACCTTGGTAATTCGAGAATAGTGTTGTCGCCGGCTAGCCGGCCGACTTTTTTGAAATTGATGTAGCGCGGGGAATACATGAGAGAAAAATCTGAAAATATTTGGGCATCTAGAGCACTCTAAGAGCTGAGCAAGTCTTCTGCCACTAAGCAACCGACCGACGTATCGTGTTGATATTTGATTGGAGCCGTTTACAAGTCGATTTGAGCCGTTTATAAGCCGATCATATATCGAAGGACCAGTTGAACATTTTAATGTTCGCAATCCAGCCCCCGGCTTTCACGCCCAAATACTTTTAGATTTTTCTTTAATGTATTCCTCGTGCTACATCAATTTCAAAAAAATCGGCCGGCTAGCCGGCGGCAACACTAGAAGAACACTCATTTTGGATTCTTGAACAGTCTAAAATTTGTTTCTGTCCATATTTGACAGATTCTGAAGACCCCGCTCGTCGTCAACTTTCTTCGGTTGACTCCTCGCGGCCTGGTAGACAATTACAATACTATTAACCTGGGTACTTGGCAGACTCACAGACTCGAAAGGATTTCAAACTGCCAGTATTTCTAACTACTGTAGAGTATTGTCATATTGGATTCAGGGGAAAATTCTTTTGCCGAGTTTGCTGGGTCAAGGAAGAACCCGAGGACGAGGACGAAGAGGATGCTGGAAGTGATGCATCTTCTGTATCTAGCACTGCTTGTCAGCAACCTGAGAAAAGGAGGAAGACGAAGAAGAAAGATGAATCTGTTAATGACATGATCACTCGGGTCAAACAGTTCTTGACGGTGAGCAATTTTCTTTGCTCAGCGTGCACGCCCTCGAACCCGGAAAGAAACCTGTGATGAATTGCGGACACAATTTACACTTGCATCAGAGGTTGGCGGCCAAGCTGCCTTCAAGCGACAAAAAACAAAGTCGGGGGTTAAGGATACATTCCAAGGTGCTTTCCTTGATAAAATATTTGGTATCTCCACCAAGAAGGGTCTGACGCGGATGGCTAAAGCCCAAAGTCGCAGCAAAGCTGGCAGCAAAGTCAGCACCGAAACCTGCCAAATCGAAAAGTGCGTGTTTATCTTCAACGAGATCTCCAATCCGTGAACACATTGGAGTTGATCTTGGATTTCATCAAGGAAGAGATCTGGGGAATGGTCAATATGCAATGAAGGGTCAGAAAATCTGAGAGGGAATCTGCTGCTGCATCAGTGTGTCGGAACGGTTCCGACACCATCTAACTGGGTAGTACGCTTTCTCGAACCACTCCCTGATGCCGGACGACGTCATGTTGATGGGGCGTATTTGGACGACGGGAGTCAGGGCCAACGAAACCGATGCGAACATGAATCATCAAGTTTGACTCCCTCGGAAAATCATTCAATCTTCATATCAGGCTCGGTCGATTCCGGCTGGGTTCAGTAGGGATAAGGGAGCACTTAGGTTTGAATAGACACCCTGCATTCTGGATTTGGCGAGCAAGGGCAATGGACACAATCAATTTTGAACCCCGTGCCTCATAAAGTATTCCGGCTGTGTTCCCAGGGATAAGGGAGCCATTTTGAACCATGTGCCTCAGGTCCTATTGCTCTTCTTCCCACCTATGGATGTACACATCCGCTACAGAGCTCCTTTGTAATTCATTCACGAACCCGTATGGGTCAAACTGTTTCGTTCGAGGTCATGCTTTTCAAATGGCAGCCCGGTGTATTGCATTGTTTACTTAGCTGTAAATGTTCGCAGTGAGCAGGGCTATCCATTTCTGGGACGCGTGGCTTAGGAAATCGCTCTTGGACTTCAATGGAATTTTGAAACGCAAACCTTGTGGTTCACCACGACGGAGAGATCTGATTTTGCTTACCGTCTTGTGCGCCACTAAAGTTGGCTGCGCAAAATCCTGATTCGGCGGAACTCTGGGCAAGGCATGTAAATAAATATATACTGAAACGTGACCCAACTTTGGTGAAAAATGTGCTATGCGAGTGTTAGCGGAGAAGGTAAGCATTGCTTATTTAGACGATTAGTGAACACATTTGGAATAGCTGGTCTCGTCGAAGAAGCCCAGCAACAGACTGCATGCAACAAGAGATGCAAGTGAAGTACAGAGCATGCATCTTCGTTGCGGGCAGACCAACCAAGTTGTACCGAAAAGCACGAAATTTATGCAAAGTTGTGAACAAGAGGTTTATACACAGTATTTGTGCCATACAAATACTGTGTAAAAACCACTTGGTCGCAACTTTGGTAAAACAGATGAAATTACAGCAGTTTGCAAAAGTAATGACACTCTGATCATTTTGTAAATAAGAAAGCAAACAAATACTTCCTCTTTCGCCCCGCTCATTGCGAGCTCAGTTCTGGACCGAATTGCTTGAAAATAGGCGCGTTCGAAAAAGTTTCGACAGCGCTTTCTTCTTTTCGTGGTCTCACTTCCTAATTCCGCAATTTTTTTCTCGGCCTTATTCGGCTCCAGCACTAACGGTGGCCACCATCTTACGCGCTCTCTTCGGGCCATTTCTTGCCCCGCTCACCTCAATTTGGGCACGTTCGAGCGACCTTTGATACCGCTTTCTACCCGTGCCCACCATTTCAACCAGCTTTGGGCTTTCCGAGATCATCCTCCAATCCCGTGCCCAGGTCACCGTCTTGTCGCGCTCGTTTCTCGCTCATTTTCTCGCCATTTTTCTTGGGTCTAGGTGCGCTTACATGGTGTTTATTGCCTTTTTATCACTGTTCTCACCGTCTCCTCCTAGTTAGTTGCTCTCCGACACTATCTGGCACGCACACAACATCGTGCCGCTACCATCACCTCCGACACCGTTCTAGCTCGGTTCTAACCCGAATTTCTTGATACTCGGTGCGTCGGGGAGCTGCCCTGCCCATCTCTAATGCCAATGCATTCCACCGTCTAGCCTCCAAGATGGGCAACAAGCATGTCGATTGCGGTGTCAAGATATCCGCATTGAATAGGGATTCTCTGTGTCCAGCAATACTCCACTGCGTTGGTTTCTCCCACGGAACCTTGTATCGTATTCTACGCATTCTACGCCTTCGACGCACCACGGAAGATGTTGTACGCGAACACAGGTGCGCGGGGCAATACTGGCTTCTGCAGCACGACAACATCGACTAGGTTTTGCTCCGCTCTGTTCACCACCTTCCTGCCTATTTTTTAGACGAGCTCCTTGACCTCTTCCGTCTCAACCGTTGTCATGCATGCTCGCGCCCAGACCCGTAAAGTCTTACATCGCCGAGATCCCCGAGTCGCTTCACTCTTCCTCATTACCACCATCTCGTCGCACCGCCGTTCGTCCCGCCCTCCTCATACTCATTCCTGGCCATTCTGCGACGCCCTTGCTGCCGCTCACAGCCTCCCTTCCGCTGTATTATCTATTGTACGGCATTTTGTCTCACTCACGGTATCCATTCCTCTCCTTTTTACCTGCTATATATTTTGTATCATTAGCTCTTTTTCTATACGAATCATTTCCCCAGATTTGCCCCTCGTTATTTTCTGCCGGCCATCGTCGCTGCCGCGGACTCGGCCCAAGGTTCTTGAGCTTTTCGTTGAGCCCACTCGCACACACAGAGTCTTCCTTCAGCATTCGCACGGTTGGTTGGTTCGTCACAGTTTCATGTCTGCTCATTTTAGGCCACTCATTGAACTTGAGCACACTGGCATGCACACAAAGACTGTCAAAGAAATTGCGGCAGAACACTACCCTGATGGATTTCATCCGAGAAACTCCTTGATGCCTGTGTAACATGTTTGTAGGTGCGTAAGTGCTTCTGCGGATTACTGTCCATTCGGTGAGTCGTGGCTTCGGGCAGGGAGGAGAGATTGGCGGAAAGGCAAGGTTTGCATTTGTGTTAGTAGTACCAGTTTTGAACAATATCCAGTCTGTGTCCTCTGCGCCTTCGTGCCAGGATCCATATCATTGTCCGAGCTGCAAGACATGACATATGAGTAGATTGTAGGACAATATCCAAGCCTGCAAGATCTATACGACGGGAGTGGGGGTAGTATGAGCAGAGGCTGTGACCCTAGTATAAGGCTAATTTCGACTCGATAACGCACCTTCATAGGCAGAAGTGGCGGCTGGAAAGCGAGAGGACGCCACCTCCGCGAGTGCATCATCAATAAGAAAACAGGGGAAAGTTCAAACGACGCGTGTAGTTTGGAAGAAAGGCCGTCAAAATGCGCCTAGAACGAAGGCAAACATCCCAAAATCGAGCGAGAAACGAGCGCAACATCGAAACTGTGCGTGGGCCTGGAGGATGACATGAGAAGCCAGCAGCCGGTTGTAATAGTGGCGCCGTTAGAAAGAGGTGCCGAAGGCCGCTCGAACGCACCCGAATTGAGGTGGAGCGCACAAGAAAGGGCCCACAAAAGTGCTTGCAAGATGGTGACCGTGACACGCCCGAGCCGAATAAGGTCGAAAAAAAATGTTCAATTAGGAGCTGTGACCACAATAGAACGAAAGAGCCTTGGAAATTCTGTCGAACGTGCCTATTTTCAAGCGATTTGGGTGAGAATTGAGCTCCCAATGAGCGGAGGAAGAGAGGAAGTCTTGAGTTGCTCTCCACTTCGAACTGTGCCCAATTAATCGTTTGGGTGCAGAACGTCGACAACCCGTGCCGAAGCTCACGTGTTTGAAGAGAGCGGCGCCGACGTCCCCGTACCCTCAGAATGTCGGCAAACCATGCCACACATTTGTTTGCCCTTTGTTTACATGGACATGGAGAGCCCCAGAGCACCCTGCAAAGGCACCAAGGCTCTGAAAATAAATCTGAACAGACAGATCAAACCGGAATTTCGCTGGCTATCGTTCTAGCCGGGTCCGGTTAAAATCCACTTCGAAATGACTACGCTGTGCCCAATTACAGCTAATGTCGGAACCGAAGGCGCTAACGAAAAATTTCCAGTTGGGATGCTTTCAAAGAATTACCCATAACTCGGTCGATTCTTCATGGATTTAGATGAAACTATGCTAGATAATTCGGGCTAATTCATACGGAATTGGTGATAGAAAGGATCTTGTGAAAATATGTCATATTGGATGATCTGCCATTTTGAGGCTTTTTGGCGATGAATCTGATCTGGCATGCCCAATTCATGTCCTACTGGCCCGAGTTTTGGCTAGGGAAGAGTTGTTAACATTCTGAAACATGTCATAAGGTCAAGAAAACTTGTCGTCTATAACTGACTGATTACATCAAAAACACCTTTCTGTTTTGTCATCGACCTACAGAGCTCATCTTTGGATTTCTGACCTGAGATAAAGGGTGTTTCACCATCTAACACGCTAACAGAACCGAACCGCCGATTCGGATTTTTTATTTAGACCAAGAGGACGTTCAAATAGACAAGATTTCATTTCTTATTATTTGCAAAGAAGCACCCCTTTTGCATAGTTTCCTAGGGCAACCAGAGTTCCTATCGGAATTCTGAGTATGCCGAGTGATTCTGGCACTTCCAATCTACAAACCATCAGCTTACATCGAAGGAATCGGTGAAGTCTCTGGGGCGGGAGAACGCGTAGAACACATTGCCCTTTTTTTACATCTTGACACAAGCCCCTTCTGAAAATTCCCTGCAAAGCACGTGAATGTCATGTGAGTTCAGAAGGCGGCTTGATCCGAACCTACCTAGCGACGGCCCTGGCGGGAATTAGGTTCGGAGCAAGCCTGTCTCCGGTCCGGCGCGCCGGACTATCTCGGAGAGAGGCTTGCCGCAAACTACCGAAAAAAGGTGATGTGTTCCATGAGGATTTCCTAGTTCAATTCCACCCCAAATGGTGTGGTGTATTGATGTTAAATGTTCATTCGATGCAGATCTATGTGTCTGTTCACTTTGCTTTCCGGAAAAAGACGGTAAGTAAGCACACTGTGCACTCGATGTCCCAGCATGAAGTTAAATTTTGGATTTGTGGCAAACAAAAAATTATCTTCTCGAATTGTGATAATTTTATGAGCTCTATGGAATATTTACATGTTTTTGAGAAGATCGTCCAGAAAAAAGTGACTGGAACACTCTGTTGCTCATCCAGAAAACTTAAATTTGTCTTTTGTATAAGCGTGTCACACTGTGTTACATATGTGACATTTTCATGTCTGCACTTCTTTCAAGTTTGTAAATGGCTGACGGTCGTGTGGAGATCTTTTCCTGAAAGTATTTTAGTCACAATCAATGGGATTGCTTTTTTTGAAGCAGAAAATACAGATAAGAGAAGTGATGATACGATGACTAAGCAACAACAAGTGCCCGCCTCATTTCAATTCGACTCCCTAACATCATCCTGGCCATTATACAGACACAAAAAGGCTCCCACCTGCTCCAAATAAACTGCCCAACAAAACTGTCTACTCAGAATTTTTTTCCCGTTCAGCATAATGACTGGCCAGAGGGTTTTTTATTGTTCATCAATTGTCAAGAAGAGTGAATTGCAGTCAATTTTGGCAGGTCCTCGGTCATCTTAGCAGTATTCTGAGGAAGCCAAATGGCTCTCCTGCTTACTGGCAACATATAATCTGTAGTAAACTGGAGGCGGAATCGAGTTATAAAGGCAGTAGCTCGCGCCGAACACATCCCCTTTTTTACTGAGTTTGAGACAAGCCCCTTCTGAGAAGGCGCTGCAAAGCACGTGCCGTCATGTGATCTCAGAAGGCGGCTTGTTCTGCACACGTGATCCTTGCATGATCGCGTGCCTCAAAGTTCGTTCTATCCGGGCCTCAAGTGGGCCTCATCGCAAGTTTGACGATTGCCGGTGACGTACGCGTTGAGTGGTACCCGGACAACGTCTACGCGAGAGGAGAAAAGCGGCTCGAGAGCGGGTTCATAATTACAAAAGAGGCTTGTGCTTCCATTGCGGCTGACAATGTTGATTTGATTGTCAGCTTTGAATAACCTTTTTTTAATTGTTGCTTATGAGTTTTATGAGGACGCTCGAGAACTCTATCTCTATGAGAACGTGGAAATTTTGAATGCACTCTTGCTCTCTCGTGAAACTGTTCGCTCCGTCATAACTGGATCTGGCCCCCAATTGCACCCCATTGTGGGGGACTACGAAGACTGGATGGCAAAAGCTGGCGAGCTGAAGCAATTGAAACACGCCGCCGACTACCTACTCAGGTTTGGGAGTGTAAACATCCTCCCTGGTGACGACTCTTTGATGGAACCAAATGCGGAATATGTGTTGCAAGCAATTTCTCCGGACGATAATTCCTCCGAAACCCAGCGACTTCGCATTACCACACTGGTCCCCCTACTCCTTCAACTCGTCATCCTGCGCTTCTATCTTCGCAGGTCATCCAGCGACGACAAAGAGATTTACTTCCTTGCCCGGCACTTTGACAAGGAGGAATTGAAGACAATTTCTGCAGACGATCCACTTTTGAGGGCAAAGAAAGGCAGCCTCGCCCGGCATCTCACCCTCCCCGAGACAATTCTACAGATTGCTGAGGGAAACTCGGCTGCAGAATATGTACCTCGCAGATTCTGCAAATTCGGCACCATCCTATCCAAGGCAGCAGAAGTTCGAATCCCTCGGAGTTTCGTTCTTGCTTGTCTGCTTGTCTTCATGTGGCCGCTGCTCCTCCTGCAGTCTCTTGAGACGCTGGCTCTCCGCTGCATTTCCTGTGGCTCGAGTGCGGTCCCTTACGGTCCGAGCGAGAGAGCTTCTGGCGACCAATCGAATTATCGTTTGTCCCCAAAACCTCTCTCCCTCTCTTCCACACGACGAGCAAGGCATAGAAGAGAAAATTTTCGCTGTGGACGTCGAAATTTTGGGGGTGTCACGCGAAATTTTGGCCAATTGTCGAATGGGTAAAATCGGTCCCGCGTCACGGTCCTTGTCGATTTGAACGAAATACTACAGTACAGTGGCGGCAAAAAAGAAAGCCGGGTCGTGTGAGCCCATTTCTACATTGAATCATTTCTGACGGGTATTGCGAGCCCAAATCCCTATCAATGTGGGTAAAGCAATATCTCTCTCTTTATAAAATTGAGCCTGTCCGAAGCCTTTTAAACTCCGCTTTTGGAAGATCAGGCCCGAGGCTTTGGAAGCGCTCGGTCCAGACCTTTGGAAGCGCCCAATAAACGGCGCTTCCTCGGGGCTTTTGATCATTAAGCATGCAGGCGCCTGTGGCACCTTTTCCTGTCCTTGGTATGGGAGTTTATATTCATCACACATCCTCGGGGCACCGATGTAAAGCATGCCGGTAATCGTGGAATTGGATTGTTTTCACGTGGGTGGATTGCTAAGTAGTATGCGCTTAAAGGACCCCAGCAATTTTCTAGAGCCCTTAACCTTCGCGCAGCCAGATAAATCTATACCAAATTTGTCTAAACAATCTGCATCTCAATGTAAAACTGGGTTCAATTACTGATTTGATTCACACCGGAATTACCCAAATTTCGGCTAGGTGGAAGTTCTTTCTGATTTGGCCCATATCGGAGGACAAATCGGTCGAGCTGAAATTTGAGCCGAAATATGCCATATCAGCTCTGCCGAAACCCACTGATTTAGTATATCGATGGGATTTCGGCAGAGCTGAGATGGCAATTTCAGCCCGCATTTCAGCTGAACTGATTTGTTTTCTGATTTCAGACAAATCGGGAAGAACTTCCGGTTTGCCGATTTTTGGTTATTCCCGGTGTGATTAATTGCCTCAGTACCTGTTATCGGTCACGTGCCTGCCATGGCAACAAAAAGTCCCACACCACCTTTCTTTCTCTCCCACTTTCTCCAACCTTAGTGTCAGTGGGTGCAGGCGTCCCGTCACTCGACCTTTCTTCCTCGCCTTGGTGAACCACTCGCGGGGTTCGTTTCTCTCCCTCAGCCATCGCACAACCCTCAGGCTGTGCGGAGCTCGCGACGCGTCTTAACGCGTCTAACGTGCCTTGAACGCGCCACGGTCTCAGTACCACCTAAGTAATCGTGCTACACAATACGGCAACAATTCACCGAAAAACAATGACGCGCCAATCGCCCATTCTCTCGAGCGCGGCTTCGATCTCTTCCGCACAGGTCTGCCATGTTCTGTGTCATTTCCTTCTTCTCTCTAACGAGAGCTTTTCAGCAGAGACGAGCAACTAGCACTGCCGCGAACAGTACTGAATCTGATGGCCACCGCTGGTCGGACCTCGTTCCACCAGACTCAGGTCTCACGTTCGCCGTGGTCTGGAACCCCGAAGGGAAGGACACCTTGACGTTTACCACCGCCGAGTTCACGGACTCTGCCTCCCCTTCTTCCGACACCAGTTTAAATCCTGGCTCGCTCTTGGACATCTACCACGACTCCTCGCAGACGCCCGCCATACGGGCCTCAGGTGCCGCACAGTCCGATTATGCTTTCACCCCCTCTGCGGCGATTCAGTTCTTCTGTGACAACTTTCTCGGGGAATCGCCCTTTTTCCCGGATCGCCCCGCGCGCGGGTGGACGCAGACGTCATCGACCATGGATGGGCTGGATGTGTATCTCCGCGGTTCCATGCTGGGCTGTGCACACAACGCAAACCGCTACTACTCCTGCTTCCAGGGCCTCGATGGCGACTTTGTGTTTGATCCGCGGACGTCGTTCGCGAAGCTGTTGATGGGCGATGCAAAGGGGAAGGATGTGCTATGCGACGACGTTAACGACGAGGGGTTCTTCGAGGGTAACATGGTACGCTGCGATTCCATGTCTCCGTACCATAAGCATCCTGATTATCCCAGTCCTCAAGATTCTCCGGAACGACCACGTCGACCTCGAATTTCATCACTGTTGACAACGGGATAGAGGACGCAGCGTCGACAGAGTGGGCTGCACTCCAAGCAACAACAACCCCAAGTTACTACCGTATGTACACAACCTCCTGCTAAAGTTCTCATTCACGGTCCGGTAGGCCTCCTCTCCAACGCCTTGCAAACAGCCATAAACCGGCTGCGTAAAACGCACCGCCCAAGCGCAATCCCCGTCTCTGGATCCCCGTCTGACGTACTTCATCGCGCGTACAGTCATCACCTGCACAAGTTCGCCACTGCGAATACGGTGCGCCCCCAGGAGGCCTGCTCACCTCCACCAATGCCCTCCCACCCATCCCGCCGGCCTTTCTCCCCCCGCTCGCGGAAACTCACCCTCACCCTGCCCAAATTTTCCCGAACGTTTAAAGAAACCGATGGCGCCGGCTGGGTCTGGATCGATGTTAAAGGGGGTTCCGCACTGGAACCCGCAGGTTCTGTCTAGCGCCGGATACTGTACAGTATTGCCCATAATTGCGCCCCCGAAATTTTTTGTCCCAAGAAGATTGATTTCTTTTTTGTTGTTTACATGCCTTTGGAATACGACCTTCCTTTGCAAAAGTCGATCTATATCTCCGGGCCTTGTACATTCCCAAACCTGGTGTCTGGTGGGTTGCGTGCGGGGTTTTTCTGGCCTCTCGTGGATATTCTGAACGTATCTGCCAGGGTGCCTGTCGTCGTCACTCTCGAGTCGAATTCTGCCTGGTCTTCGCTCGGCTCTGTTGGTTTCTGGTATTCTTCATAGTCCTCGGGCAGGTACAACCTAGGATCCTATTTGTTCTCTAGCGAGATTATTAGCTCCCGGGCTTTAGCGTAGCAAACGTTCGGGTGTTTGCACTTGGTTATCTCTCGCGATAGCCGGCAGGCGGTGCACCTGCAGTCAGATCGGTTTGTGTCTGGCAGTACCTATCTTCCGTGCAAGCTCATTCGCGTCCCTCACCAGTCTGATACGATGTTTTTCTTTCAGGCATTTCACAACGTCCTTGTTTGCGTTGAAGAGTGTTCTGTCCCCTCCCGAGAAGCCATGGTACCAATTCGGCATGTCTTCTTGAAGCTTGCGTGACAACGCGATTGCATCCATCGTGAGGCCGTATTTACGGCCCGTTTTCATCATGTCCGCTAAATCCTTGCTTCCAAGGTCATCGGCCGATTGGTACGGCGCCGCCCACGACTGGAGGTATGTGTTCATTCTCATCGCTTCATCTACACTCGAGAACGTCGAGACTACCGCTTTCTTCGCCAGAATTTCGTCGGCGACAAAGCACCAAAGAGGGTGTTCAGGTCCGAAGCTCAAGTATGTTTTGAGCCACGTAATTGCAATCGCTTCATTGCGGGCAACAATATCCAGGCCTGGGCTTCATGCGAACTGCGATTATCGCCGAAAATGGTATGCACGAGCTCCTCCGTTTGGGGGTAACTGTACTCCTTCTTAGATAGGAAGCGCTCAGAGCCCTTTTTAAGAGCTTCATATTGCTCAGGAGAGACTCCCATGACAAGGATCTGGATGTCTTCTCATCGATGGGAATGGTGGGGAAAAAAAGTAGAAAAACACGCGCTACTTGACCTCAGCACATGACCGTCTTAACCGGTAAAATTAGTTTACACCGACCGGATCTGCGGACTGTGGGAGAGTGCGGAGCGAAGTCCCTTATCTGTATGAGCTCCAGATGGTCTTTTTTAGGCATTCGCATTAAATACCATTAAATACACGGCCTTCTGGGCTCCGCCAGGTATGAAATGTTTTATACCTGAAACTCCAAAGCCGAAAGCAACGTAAAACAGAGAATGAGTGTTGAGCACAGAACTTGGAAGCAGCGGTTGTTTGGGGGCGCCGAAACCGAGGCCTGGGCTGGACTTCAATCCTGGGGCTTAGATAATGCCTGGCACATTGCCCCCAATGACCATCGGAATTGAAAGATCTCAAAAGGGATCAAGTGATGCGGTATATACCCAAATGGGTCTTTGTAGACAAAAATTTAGCCGACAATCATGGCGCCCTATCTAATAGCTTTCAAAGAGGGTTCGGCCACTGGCGGTGGAGGTGAGTGTGGGTCGGTACGCCGCGGGAGATTCATACCGAAGAAATGACCTTCCATGTTCCTGGCAAGTTCTTGGTTCCACATTGTGAGTGGGGTCAAGGCGTCTGACCCATACTGGCACCGCTCTGAGACATATCTGTTACGAGGGGCTTGTGCTGAGAGGTTTTGTATCACGGCGTTGATGCGGTGGCCAATTTCGCTGATGCTGAACTTTTCTGCTTGTGTTACGGCGTTAATCCAATGCAACGTATTCTATGTCAAATTCCCCGTCAATTTTGGTTGCCCTTCATCCTCCATGAGACAGAGGGGGAATGATAGCTAAGTTGAAAACGATAGACGTTTTCGATTTTGCAGCAGAATTCGGCATCACCCGGCAGACGCGCTAAATTTATTTCGTCCCAATTCCGGAGTGAGTTCCCTCTTCATTTTCCCCTTGCAAAAGAGTGGTAAAAATCTATGGATGTGGATGGCTTGCATTGTGTCTGCGTTGATAGTGGGTTATCAAAGGTTCCAGGGAAGTAACAGGCAACCCAGTGTCTGGCGAGTGGAGTTATGACTCGTTGCACCATCTTGGCCCGAACTTTGCTGAAAAATCGAAAACGTCTATGGTTTTCAACTTAGCTGGAATATCAGCGCGAGCAGAGTGACGAGCTGCGCAGATATTTCGGCATCGGTGAATTTTACAGGACTTGTGCAGGTCGCATTTTGTGGCGCTCTACGGTGGGGTGTCCCTGGGGAACGAGGAGAGGCTCTTTGTAGTTTTTCCGCGGGGTCTATGGAAATCAGGACGACCGATTTGGCACGAAGACTGGGCTCATCTCCTTTCTCTTATTCCTGGTGGAATTGCATATTCCAAGCGCGTGAAAGTACTCCAGCGGTTTCGAACAGACTCTCTGTGATTCCGCTTGTTTTCCGATGAAGAAATACTGACAGGGGGATGAGATACATTTGCGATTCAGGAGCGTGTGAACACACTCTTTTCGAACTTGTCATACAAATAAACTCGAGCCAGTGACACAGCGGGGAAAAATAAAAACGATGATCAATGCACAAACTGTAATCTACATTCTTCACGGGCAGTTGCGTGCAGTAACCTCCTCAAGGATGGTTTCGCAGAACTGAAGGGCAGCTTTAGCTCGAGTTGCCTTCAACGTTTCCTCCACGACTTGCCGGGCAATATCAACATTGGCGGAGTTGATGGCCGCTAGTCGACGCTTGAGTTCCTCAGTCTCCATTCGGAGACGTCCAATCAAGTTTTCCCGCATTTGAGAAAGGTGGGAATCCGGTTCTGAAAGATCGAACAGCATCTCAGAAAGCGCGCGGAAATGAACGATGGGCAGTCATCGCACGATTTTTCATAACGTCGCCGATCTCACCGGTGACGGCCTTCGCAGGTCCCGCTTGCTTTTGCCCCGCTTTCGCGGTCGCTTGTTACCCTGCGGGCATAAAGGTTTACTGTCCAGTATGAACCTTGCCCGGGGTCGTCGACGAGTCGCTGTTGGCGTTCGAAAAGTCGGTTGAGCGAAAGCTGATGGCGCACGGAGTGCTGCAGTGTCCGATAAGAGTGAATAGTGAACACCAAAACACAAACATGTTAGGTGAATGATGCATACTTTCCAGTTGACTTCAGTGGTTTGATAGTAAGGGAACTTTTCTTCCATTGCCAGATAGATCTCGTGGACCGATAACCGTTGTTTGGGACTACCCAGAATGGCGCAGCGTAAAATCGTATGGAGAGGATAGGGGGGCGGTTCCAGGCCTCTGGCATCCGACAAGCACGCCAGGGAATCCAGGTTTGAAGTGATTCCACCCAGATACTCCTGCGTGCGGCTGACCGAAGGTCACCGAACGTTGGAAGATATGACAAGGAGAACGTGGACCACGCACTGATCCTGCATTTTAGATCTGACCATGACGGCGGTAGGCTGGCTGAGCGGTGACTCGCTGGGGACGTTGGGCGGCGAGGCAGCAGGGAGCAGCGGAGCAAAGTCACTTGGGAGGCAACGGGTTTCAAATTGAAATTCACAACCACCACGTGAATGGTTGTGACATCCATCATCAAATCCGGGTGATGCATCGATCAGGCGATGCATCGATCAGTGGATCTGACGACTGCCTCTGATCAGGGATAGGATTGGTGGGATCCTCGGCCTCGGAGCCGGACACCGATGAGGACTCCGGCTCGACTTCATATATAACAAGAGCGCGGTGGGGGCGCTTCGCGCCCCCCCTCCTATAAAGGGAAGGAGTTTCCCACCCTAGCGGCGGACCGATCCCAATCGCCCGGCGTCAATCATGGATCACGCGGTCCGAAACGTTCCCCAACGTCACAGTTACCAGGACGATACTGCCTCATATCTCGGCGTGACAGCTTACTGCAGTCTTCATCTCGCCTCAAGTACAATTTAGTTACCTCGCCAGTACGCCTTTTTCGTCCAGTTGGGTAATCACTAAGGCCCCTCCGCGCAGTGGAAGACGTATCGACGGACGCAGATTCGGACCAGCACTGGAGGTCAATTTCAATTCACTGACCTTTCTTCTTTCTGACGCTCATACCTCTGCAGCACGGTACCAACATTCTTCTTGCTATATGTGCTCTGAATCGATGATATGCAGTGGATCTCGTGGTTTCTCTCGTCAAAAGGAAACGAGTATTTCTGCGAGGTCGACGAGGACTTCATCCTGGACTCATTTAATCTTACGGGCCTGGACGCTGAGGTAGCGAATTATGACCAAGCCCTGGATGTTCTAACCGACCGGCTTGGTGCGTCTGCTACTTTTAGTACAATCCTTTGTCTGACGAGGGTTCAGATGACGATATGCAGGATGAGTTACGGAGGTGCTTGGACACCCATGCACGGCTGTTGTATGGCCTGATTCATGCTAGGTGGATATTGACGGCTCGTGGTCTGGCAAAGATGGTACGTATATGACACACTTCCACCGTAGCCTGGGCTCCACGTCTGATTTCCATCGTCCATCGTCCCCTCACCACCTCTTTTCTAGGTCGCAAAGTACGAGTGTGGCGACTTCGGCCGCTGCCCCCGAGTCTTCTGCCACTCCCAGCCCCTCCTCCCCGTCGGCCTTGTCGACGTCCCCTTCGAGAAGTCCGTAAAGCTCTACTGCGGCCGCTGCGAGGACATCTACTCCCCGAAGTCCACCCGTTACAACTCCTTCGACGGCGCGTACTTCGGCACGACGTTTCCGCATCTCCTGTACCTTGTGTATCCCTCGCTTATGCCACTGAAGACGGGCCCGCCCGCGGACACGCCGGCGAGGGTGGGAGCGTCTGATGCGAAGTTCCTGGGCTGGGAACAACGCCCGGAGACCACGGGCATGGTGGGCGGTGATGGGGGCAGCACAGCTAGTGTGACGCTCAGGATGGAGAGCTACTGCCCGCGCGTATACGGCTTCAGGCTGCACGAGACAGCTAAGCTGCGGCGGAGGCAGGAGGTGATGCACGATGGTGAGATTTGATCCTGCCCTCTCCACGCCACGGTGACGCTGAGTCTTGTAGGTGGCGAGGGTGGAGGAGTTGCCAGTTCTGACGACAACTTTCTGTCACTGTAAAGTACTAGCCTGTATTACTCTGAATGCCATATTGTTCCACATAAGATACACCTCATTCATATCCATCCAATGTCTTGTCAATGTCATTCGGATTACGGGAATAAGAGGAAATGGGGGATGGTTTGCAATAGCACTGAGCTGTTAAGAGACTTGCTTTAGGGCAAACGAATGTCCTAAGCGCGCGTACATTCACAGGTTATTTACATACAGTCCGATTTCTCATAATTCCCGGTACCGGGTTCCAGGTCTCAGATCAGTAAATGCCCTATATCCGCGTTATTTTCTCAGCTTTGGTCCTTCTGTCATTCTATCCTCAGCGCCCTCAATGAATGTCTGAGTCAGCACGTATGTAGGCCTATAGAATTACGACAGTTGTGATGAAACACGTCGATTTGAAAAATATGATGGCCCTCGCGCCTCTCAAAGCGTCCATTGAAGACGTTCTTTGCAGATGTGTATTTGGATCAGTACGAGACACTCACAACTTTTTCATGGAAATTACCACAATTAATAAAGGAGCTTTGAGCATTTATTTTTCCTGGTTTTCAGACCATAATCGATGGAGCTGATGGCTTGGCGTTTCCATGTGTTTCATTTCAATGACTCGATCACCTGAAGAAAATTATTTCAATTTCGTTGACAAATTCGGATCGGTTGCGGAATAACTTCACATAGTGTTGTGGATTTAAGGGATTTGGCGGGCGCACGGACGTGCTTAAATCTACGGTTCGCGCGAGCTGTGTGATGGCCACGGTCTGGACTAGACGCTGTGTGATGGCCACAGTTGGCCGGCTGCACTTATGAACTGATGCTATCACACAGCTGAGATGCGCTGAAGCGGTGATCAAGGCTGCGCAGGAGCATCTGATGCGCCAACTGTGAGCGGTACACACCCTCTGCCAAGCCCTCAGAAACCACAAGCCACCGCTGGATGCTGGGGATCAGGTCTTCCATCTAACTGTCATTTTCCGCCTTGTCACTGGGACAGCTCTTAACTCGCACATCATCGTCCACATAACTGTTGCTCTATAGTCTCTACTATGGCTGATATCAATACGGTCAATGCCTTGGACGAGCTCGCCAAGGCTGAGAAACTTCTCGCAGCGTACAAAAAGACGAATCTTGCGGCGAGGAACAGGATGGGAGGTCCGAGTACGCTATTAGACCTGTTCTGTGATGTCTGAGGTGACTGACTGTCTCCCTGCAAAGCGTACAAGGGGAGCATTGAGGCGCGCATCTCCACCTGCAAACAGGTCATTGAGCAATGTATTTTATATTCTGTTCTGCACTTCAATTATTCACGAGCTATTGGTTTTTAGCCACCATGAATTCACATGCAACAACGCTCCAAGGATCTCCTAGTGATCCGACCCCCCAAGGCGGGAGAGAAGGTATTTGAATTCGGTTCCAGGATAATTAATTTGTGACTTACTCATCTTTCTAGGCCAGCTCGGCGGGCCGCCCGAAATCGAAGGCACTGGTAGCACAGGCCCGGGAACCGGCCCTGGAGAGGCTGGCAGCAATGGAGGTACAGGAGGACCTCAGTCAAATGGTACGCAGCTCGAAGATTTCTCCTCCTCACTGTCAGCTGCGTACTCCAACCTGAATTGTGTTGCGCAAACAATCCCGAACTGTTAACTCGTGACAGTTTGGGTGTGGTGTTGATTGTGAACATCTCTCCAAGCGTTTGCCGGAGGCAGTTGGCAGCTGTTTGGCCAGGACACTACAATCCAACTGTTTACAGATGACAGCGCGGAAGTGGATATTTTGAACAGTTGGATGCGTGCTTGACGTTAACAGTTGGACCGAAATGTGTCGTCGAAACACTTGAGTTCGCACCCAAGTCGGAATTGCGGGCACTTCAATTCCTCTTATATCATCTGTTTCTCAATGCGGTACTGACTTCTGGGCTAGATTCAAGCATTGATCCAAGCCTTATTGCTGCGCCACCAGCCAAAAAACCTCGTAATAGTAGCGGACCACGGCACCGCAAGATTGGTACTCAAATATTCAATCTTTGAACCGGTTATCTGATGTTTGAGTAGTGGCCGAAGATCCAATGGGCACAATTAAAGATCATATTACCGCCACTATGCTGGCCAATTTTGTTAATAAATGGCTTGAGAATGCGACTGAGGTAGAGGCCACAGAAGGGACCCGCACTGCGGACAGGTTTCTCGATCTCCGCGACTCAGCTGTAGAAATCATCGAGCGTGTTGCAGAGGTTGCAGAGCAGTACGGTTTCTCTGATGAGCAGCTGCAGTGGGAGATTCAGTATGATGGGGGTGCGGTCAATATTTCGCACCTGACCTCACTTCACGACTGGCTCGTTGCCACTGGACTAATGATCGGGAATATTCAAATGAAACCAGCTGCCAAGAAAGGTGCATTCCCTCCCGCTTTCAGTCAAATATTTTTAATATTTTTCATTAGCTGGACAGAGTGCGCATACAGTGAAAATCATCGACGACGGTAAAACTGTCACGATGACGCCCGTAAGGCTGACTCAGGCCCGGACCAACCCGTCAGCGTTCCCTGGATGTGTCGAGGCCGGCTCGGAAACCATCGTGGAGGTTCTGAAAAATCGAGTGTGTCTTTTATTCTATATCTCTTTCTGGCCGTTTATTCATTATGTCCAGAACGGAAATTCCAAGTGCTTCAGCTGCAATGTATCGGGTGTGCGTGGGCAGGCCCTCACCAATTGGCCTGATCCCCCTCTAGCTGATCATCCATTTTTGGACGGCTGTAAATGCCCCCTTAACGGCGCAGCCCTTGAGCTATGGATGATCAAACAGACCGCTGGTTTGGATGGTGTTCCACAGCGTGGAGCGGTTGCAGATGGAGGTACTGCAAATCGTCAGTTGGCACCTAATCCCGACATCCTCAAGGTTATTGCAGCGTCGATTGAGATTGTGTCCGGCCATGACATTAATACCTTACTTTCCCCCGAGATGGATCGCCTGACACACACTCTGTATTGGGTGTTGGCACGCATGGAGGCTATTGCTGAGGAGTATGAATCTGAATATTCCTCCTCCTTTAGACTGCTTTCCAAAAAACTCAAGGAGACCATGAATGCTTTTATGGAGGAGGACTAGAGACACGTCTACTTACTTCATGTTTTTATCCCGTACGGTACATTTTGTGAACATAGAAAATTGACTTGATTGATTTTGCGGGTTACGGATCACCTGCTCCGTGTGGTGGAAGCTTCACCAGATTATTTAACAGACATGTAACTCCGAGAATTTCAGATTCTGCCGTGGGATTGTACATTCGATTGTTCTGAGTCCAAGGAAATCCCGGCATAATAATCGCTGCATGTACCGGCTCGCGCGGTGAAGTGTGGGCAAGCAACAGTCCATGTCCGTGAGCACAACACAGTTAATTTTTAGTGTTCACCCTGAGCAGTTGCCAGCCACTCGAAATCAACAATTAACACCAGGATGTTGAATATTTACAGGAATCCAAGTGCCTGAATTGAACAGTCAGAGGGTAGTGTTATTGCAACACAGTCATTGCGTTCAAGGCCTTCCTAGACTTAGCCTCTGGCTAGGTCCCTATGCGCAGCTAGGCAGACCTCCTCCGTCTAGTGACCTATACAATGTGTAGCTCCGTATAGTTCTGTGTAGCTCTGTGTAGCTCTGTATACTCGTGGCTGACATAAGTGATGGACGGTGGTGGTTCTCAGGATTCAGGCCACCGAATTGCCCCAAATAACTTATGGACCGAAAATATGAACGAATAGAAGAGATTTGGGTATATTGACAGACTTCCAAAAAAGGAAATTGTGAAGATATAGCACATTTTTGCTCAGGGTGTGAACCAACTTTTTTTGGTGCCACTCTGAGTAAGAACTATTTGGAGAGGCTAAAATTACTCGTTAAGTAGTGCAGAATACCATTTTGGATCATATCAATAGCTGGTGATTTGAGCTCACAATCGCCCTCACAAGATGGTCATTTTTAGCAAAAAATGCTAAATTTGGGCGAAAAAAAGGCAAAAATGACCATCTTGTGAGGGCGATTGTGAGCTCAAATCACCAGCTATTGATATGATCCAAAATGGTATTCTGCACTACTTAACGAGTACTTTTAGCCTCTCCAAATAGTTCTTACTCAGAGTGGCACCAAAAAAAGTTGGTTCACACCCTGAGCAAAAATGTGCTATATCTTCACAATTTCCTTTTTTGGAAGTCTGTCAATATACCCAAATCTCTTCTATTCGTTCATATTTTCGGTCCATAAGTTATTTGGGGCAATTCGGTGGCCTGAATCCTGAGAACCACCACCGTCCATCACTTATGTCAGCCACGAGTAGCAGCACATAGCTATGTATATGTCAGGCTCGGTCTGCGTAGCTTCATAGACACATGTCAGCTTCTCGGAATACACCCACTGCTGCACTTAGACTTGCTCCAACCTCTTCCGTCCTTAATAACACTATATCCAGCCCATGAGGGCAATACGACAGGAAAGTTAAAAGCTGATAGACCGAAAGTTAAAAGTTGATATCCGATGTCCAGTGATGGCGTGATGGCGGACCGGAATGAAACCGAAAGAGTTGAAAATCGATGTTTGGTTGAAGAAACATGAAATCAACCCTAGCGTAGTTGCATGGAGACGAGTTTAGGTACCTACACTGACCTAGACATACTTACGCTGGCCTACACAGAGACAGCTTAGGTGACCTACCCACATCTAGTCGGAGGCTACACATATCTTGCCACAATTGTGCTTAGGTCGGACTAGGAGTCCTACACAGGGCCCGTGTAGCTCCCTACGCAGAGCTGGACAGACCTACACATATCTTGACAGACTAAGGCTAGGGGGCCTTGAACACAGTGAGTTCGTTCGAGGTGTTCGGACTGAGCTGTCCCATACTGTTGGAAGTTCACAGTTCGCGCCAGATGTTGATTATTTACAGCACCTCGGGTGTTCAGGATACAAAGTTGGGGTCAAATTATGGACCGTAAGTTCGAGACATTTGACTTCAACCGTGTAAGAATGACACCAATTCAGATGTTTAAAACTGACACCCTGAACAAATGCCTAAATAAATGGAAACTGTATGTCCCTGGGCACCACGACATCGGTTTGGAGATGATGATATGAGTCTGAATCCATACATCCTACGCATAACGACCGCTACAGCCACAAGCTTGCGTGAGAGAGGAGAGTACGTTACATTCTCATGTGCTCGATGGCCGTAGTAGATTACAGAACTTGATTAACTTGACTCGAGACGTAGCCCCGATGGCAAGGGCTTGCCTACATTATTCGGAGCCATTCTGCCCAGAAATAGCTCGGTGTAACAAATATTTCGCTCGTGCGGGGGCCAAAGAGGTGGTGTGCAGCGCAAGCACTTCCGCACATTATTTAATAGCCATGCAAGTTTGAGCATCTCTAATTCTGCGCTAGGATCGTACATTGTATTGTTCTGAATCCAAAAGAATACGGTTGTTGGTGATGTTCAAAAATTACAGTCATGAGGTGCGAAGTTTCCACAGTAGGCTGCTGATGTTGAAGAACAACAGTTATCCAAGAGTGATAAGACAACACCTGTTGCTCAAATTTCCCACTAAGGCGACACAGAATCACTAAAACATGCTTTCTCGGGCGTAGAGAGACATATTACGAAAAGTCTTTGTTTGACAAAGGTCAGAGAGTATTTAGAATAATTATAGTCCAATATGCACCCCGAAACATGGAAAAATGAATATTTGCGGACCCTTAAATCTGCCCTAAATCTTCGTTAAATCTGCACATAGTCACCTCTTAGTCACTACATAGTTGGTGCAGATTTAAGCACCCAAATGAGATGTGGTTGTCTCACAGTTGCACTAATTGTGACTTTTTTTCGGCTGGCTTGCGTGGGTTTTGAACAGCTGAACCCAACTGCGTGTCTGGAGCAGTATGGAAGTGTTCATTGTTCACGTTTAGGCCGATTATGCATGGCTCTTTACAAGCTCTTTACAATGGGTACAACCACTCGAATCAAAGGCTGAGTTTCCTCCGCGATTGGTTCCCAAAATAAGACTAAAGGACCGTAACTCGAATAGAGGAGGTAATTATTGCTACAGTTCCCGTCATCACTTCCCAACTACCGCATTTGGTGTAAACAGATCAAAACTTTGCAACCTATTCAGCCATCGGGTAAAAACATTGATTTCCTCAAAAACAGTGGGAATCAACTCAGTTTGATCGCAGGTATCCAGATTATAAAGGGCTAAGATGTAGCATAAGTTTTCACTTTTCAGACCCAAAATAAATGACCGATTGCACAGCCACCGACTGACAACCGGCTGCTAGAGGCTCGGGCCGGCTCAAAATAAGCGTATTTTACCATGGGCTGTGTATTCCAATGCAATCTGAGCCTCCGTATGCCAAGAAAGGGTCGAAAAAAACGAAGAAAAAGTGCTCAAAAAGCCGAAAAAAGTGACCGATTACGTAAGAAAACCCGTTCTAGGTGCCATCCGCATTCTTTTCATCGGTTTCATGGCTAAAATTTAGTTTTAAGGTCTAATTCTTACCCGATCAGTCTCAGCATCGGTTGCAAGAAGGTGGTGACGGGAACTGTACTACTTGCGACTTTTACGAGATCTTGTATCACCTCGCAGTTTACGCTCGGTCCGAACTGCCTTCATCAACATTGTGAACTTTCCACGCAACCCCGGATATTTGACCTCCAATGTGTCAAAATTTTCGGCGCACTGAATCTGGAACTCTTCGCAGACAAACCGAATGTTACCTAGTTTGACTGCCTCCGAGGCGTAGTCAGCCGATTTGAAAAGAGTGGACCAATCCTTCGGAGGGATATCAAGCCCTTTCTGCGGCGAGCCATGTTCCCAATACATCAGCGCGTCATCCAAGGTCTTGGTTTCTGGAATGCGTGATGGCCGGGGATATATGGGGGGACGGAGCAGGAGACAGCTGACGAGTTGTGGACAACAGAGGGATATTGGCTTGACCTGTGCTCGGCCCGGTAGCCTCCTCAGGCTGTGTCGGTGGTTGGTGCACATTGACTGTAACTGATAGATTCAGCTATGGTTCAGAATCAAGTAGACAACTCGATGACATACCGGGACTAGAAAGAGCCCTAGAGATTAGGCCCTGTATCTGAGCCAGGATCCTGTCTTCGAATTCTGTGAGATCAGCTTTCGAGACAGGAGCCGTCTTGTCCTCGCCCATGAATGTCTCGTGGCGATCAATTACACGGTCGTCCATCATTATATCGGAGAAACCCTCCTCGTATGCCATCAACTCGTCGAGAAGATAGCGCATGAGTGTCCCAACCTTTGTGTTGTAATTAATCAGCCAGCACTCATAAATAATTTCGAAGGTACGCACATTCTCGTTGGATGACCAACCACCCCACCACTTGACTGCTTTTAGGCTCCATTTGCGTTCAGCCCATAAAAAGTGATACTGCGCCCCACCGCGGCGAAAGCAGTGTGTTGTGAATTTCCCATTACGACCGTGCAGAACATTGGATCTCTCCACGACATCGTCCAGCAGAGTTTCGAACGCTGATCGACTCGTGGGTTCACCAAACTTGATTTGCCCAGTAGATGCGAGCGCAGGGAAGACGTAATCGGTCCCTGAAAGCGGACGGCTGAGTAGGCTTTCCATGTGCGCTTTCCAGGTTGCAACATGTGTGTAGCAATCGAGTTCTGGATGCGCAAGATCAACTTGAACCTTGTATTTTTGTACTGCCTCAACAGTGAGATTATGATCATGGAAGCAAACAAAGCACTTACCTTTTGTCGGATCCTTGTTCATCTTGCGAAAGATAAGTGAAACTCGGATATTTGTGTGTGAAAGCAAGTTGAGCTTGATGTCCTTGAACTGAAGATTGACCAGCTCGTCATTTCTGATCCCGTAAAAATCAGATTTGCTTCTTCGCAATTAGGAGAAACCTACCGAGTCCAAAGTGTAATGGCTGTCGTCGCATGCACCTTGAAATAGAGCCGTTGAGTGACGGTGAAATATTCGATAGCTTCAGCGCTGTCAAGGTAGGCCATGATGAGCCTGAGATCTGCCGGGAGCATCGGTAGTGCTTGAGTCGCGGTACCCGTTCGATTGTGGCGGTTTTTGAGTGACTCGTAGTATGTCTTGAAACCACTCTCAAACACGGGATTTCCCTCCCACTTCTGAGTATGTGAATTGTACTTCCAGAAATCCCCCTGGCACCCGCGAACTCTAACAAGTCGCAATGTGAATTCAAGGCGGAATTGGAGATGGCATCACCTACCGTTCAAAGTAGTCCTTAAAAGCAGAGCGAAGACCTTCTGCCGATGCGAATCCTCGCTCCAAATGCTCACATTTGTACGCAGCCAGAGCCCTCAAAGGAAGTGGTGTTTGCTCTGTAATGGTGTCGAAAGCATCTGCGGAAATCTCGTCGTCAAGACGGCCTTCCGCGGTCCAGTCAACAAGCCACTTTTTGCCGCTCTTGACATAGTTTGCATATCCCTTCTTCGTACGTGATGACTTGTACCATTCAGCTGTAGTCTGCTGACTGTCTTGGAGTAATGATGCTCCAGACACTTCAGCTGTCGTCCGCACTGGCTTAGCAGCTTTTGCCCGAGCTCTCTCAGTGCCAGTTGTCTTCTTGGCTCGAGAGTTAGAAGGCGGAGTGGCCGGCGCCGACCCAGCACAGGAAGACGGGTTGTTGCGAGAGCTCCGGCGAAGAGCTGGCATAGTTTGAGGTCAGAGGAATGCACGCCGTCAAGATGTGGCCGTGCTGGGCCAATCAGGAGGCAGATGGATAAGCCGGGAAATGTACGAGCTAGTGGTTAGGTACTGGGTATATTTTACAGCTCGCTGATGCGCATTGAAAACGGTTCGCATTCAACCGTGGGATTTAAACAGTTCAATGTAGGACCTTCCTCTTTGGGAAGCGTTTAAATCTGACACCTCGCTTCCTTAAATTTCCCCGGACTATGACCTACATAATTGATTTAGCTTCTTTGTCTCACCGCTGCCTGCGAGATTTTATTCAACAGGAGCTCCCAGAGCGCGTGGTTTGGTATGATGTTTCTCCTATTTTATTTGTATTTTACTGACCCCATGCGCTGTACGCCATTACCCCAATGCACCTGCACGGGGTGTGACGCCACAAATGTGTCGGTCCAGTTCTCGGAGCTCCTGCTGGTGGTGTGTGCCCTCCCTGTATGCCGTATCTCACTACTTATGCAATTCAAGTCCCGCCATACCAACATGAATGGCTTCAAGTTCAACCGAGTCCCCGCGTCATTGGTGGGCCCTTCTGAACCACACTCTTCATAAAATATAACACGACGTGGCAAGGGCCGCTCATATATTTGACATTGTTCTCCTTTCTGTGTACTGCCGATGCTTTGTCGAGGCTCAAGTACCTCAATAGATTTTTATCTGCGCATCTCCCTGCTTTGAATTCATGAGTTGAGTTCTACCCTCACTGTGTTACTCGCTGCCGCCTACGCCGGAGCGAAGCGAAGGCAAATCTTGTTGGAACACAAAAGAATCCAATGGCAATCTTTGGGAGTACAGTTAGAGTGAACAGCTTGGACTCTCGCCATTCAAAATGCGGGCCTTCCAGCAGACATTCTCCCCACGAGTCGGCGCTGAGGGTCGGAGAATGCTCAGGCCGAACCACTTAACTCGGACGCGTCAGGCATTGAACGCGCCAAGAACAGAGCGTCCTTGGGTATTCCAATAACTTCCCTCTTGAAGTGAAAAACCGTATGATACAGCATGAAACTTCCCTGAACTCTGCGTTCCGAACCACTAAATTTCGAGGTTTTACCAGTGCGCTTGGAAGTCTGGGCATGAGTCGCTGAAATTGCAAGGTCCCGTCATCAGGATGTCCATTTACTTGATATGTCGGGGCTCGGTGACAGCAACAAGCCCGTGCTAGAAGCACCAGCTCCAACTTGCCCCGCGCGATCCTCAGTAACCCTATTAGTTTTATTTAAATAGTGAGTTTTGCAATGCAAAGCAGGTTTACAGCGCTTTTCATAATTATGCGGAAAACGTAAAAAAAATTCCGGCTGTTTGGACATGTTTACATAGCCCCTAACAAATTCTGATCTGCCTTCGTCTGGCACTCTCGATGCGCTCCAGCTCATTACTTCGAGTAAATATGTATGTATTATGAACATATTTTCATTATACGAGATTGGGAGCATATGCGAGGAACGGGGACACAATCGGAACCGAG
The DNA here is from genome assembly GCA_029378395.1 of Mycena leptocephala. Taxonomy (NCBI): domain Eukaryota; kingdom Fungi; phylum Basidiomycota; class Agaricomycetes; order Agaricales; family Mycenaceae; genus Mycena; species Mycena leptocephala. Next base: position 34,590 of record JARJLF010000879.1, on the reverse strand, counting down.
ATACGCAACATTCGGAAGAGAATTTGCCTTCTCCAATGTGCACATTGTTGGGACCACGTAATTTTATCCTCCAGACCACTCTGAATGAGTCTAATAGTGCCCAAGCTCCATTTTCCCTTCCCACATGTGCTGAGTGGCTGTTTCGAGCGCATGGTGACCTCGTCGTGGTACCCATCGGATGCAATGGTGTCCGTATCTCCCCACGAACACCTGCACAGCGACTGGTGGTGTTGTTCAATTGAGTCATAAGATGTTAGAGTGTGATATGGGGCCAGTAGAGTGCCCATAGTCGCAAGTAAAGGCCACGAGCATCGATTTCGGATGTGGTGGCAATTTTTGTGGTGTTTGCGGCATATGGAGGGCTAAGATGTTTTCCGCGCCCTCGGACATGTCATCGGAGCATATGGAGGGCAGTAACTTGGAGTTTTGAGGAGGAATGGGGTGGCCACAGGCAGCGGAGAGGGAGAGAAGGCTCTCGACAAGACTTAAGCGCCCGATACAAACAAGGCCCAACAGCCTGAGAAAATTTTACGTTTTCCGCATAAATATGAAAAGCGCTGAAAATTTTGTTCCGTTGAGCCGCGTAAGGACGGGTCTATCAGCAACAGCTACAACTGTTTAAACACAGTGTGTGATCAAACCATGAGCTGCAGATTAATCTTAATCAGCCCACATACTTCATTGAACTATGTTGAACACTGATTTCAAATTCAGTGCTGTTCAGTCAAACAATCGAACAAAAGAAAAAAACAAGTGTTGAACCGGTCAGTACAATATTCAATCTAGTATTGAACCGGCGAGTCCGAGAGACAGTGTTCAAGCAAAATATGGTCTTTTTGAACACGTAAAGTGAACGGCGTCGAACTGTACACGTTAAACAGGTGTTCAGCTCCTGAACAGGGGGTTGAACCCATGTTCAACGAAGAACCAAAGTGAGCACCAGAATCACCGATGCATAGTAAAGTTCAGCGCCGAGATCCTCCCCACCCTTCTGAAGGTTCCTCGTCACTGTCTGAAGAGGAATCACCGAGCATAACATATCCCCTAAGAAGGAAGGACGGCCATTAGACATTGATATACAGGTATAGAGTCCTACTTGTATTTTAGCTTTGAGCCATCTTTGCCCTTCTTTATCGTTTTCTTGGATGTGGAGGCAGATGCCGCTGCTGCAGGAGCAGACCTTCCACCACGAGAGGATCATCGGAGGGTTTTTGGTGCGGCAGCCGTGTCACTTATGCCTTCTTTCCCGCACCAAACACCTCTTTTGATTGGTTCTGACTTTGTTGAAGGAGATCTCGGCAGGATGGCAATGCTTTGACGCTTAATCCGCAAGTTCCACGAGCGTAGTGTGAGTTTCATCCGTGTTCTTTCAAACATATAAACTGAAATACCCTCTCAGGCGCCCACCGTCAAAGCGCTACCTTCAATAATGACGCAGGATCTGCACGAATATGCGAAAATACCACGCTCTCAGCGCCACTCTCGTAGCCCATCTCCCGACTCGCAGCCAGTTACACCCCCTCCTATTGAAGGGACTCACCTGACTACCAATGGGTGCCAACGGACCAAACAAGCCGCCTCTAGGAGGCACTTGAACCGACTGCCGAGACAGACTAGTCCGCCGATGGAGTGGGAGAGTAGGAAGATCACCGTGGAAGCGGGAAAATGCGCCCAATGTGACGTCACACGCGGTCGCGCCCGTAAAGTCGATGTTTCTCAGCACCTGGGGCGAAATCGTAAAATCCACTTCGAGAGTCCCTTCTCAATCCAGCCTAGTATGCGAGTGAATATTTTGAAGGATGTAGATGAAGAGCTGCGCGATGAGAAAGCTTTTTGGTGCTGCTATCAATTATCTTGGTTTTGCCATCAGACGCGACGAAAAAGCTTTCTTGTCTCGCAGTTATCGCACTAAAACTTTCAAAACGTTTCTATATATACTAGAGCACAATTAGGAGAGACTCCCGAAGTAGGCTTTTCCATCTCGACCCGTTGTTGAGATATTTGAGCTCGAATCGAAACATGGTGGGATGACAAAGCATTGCTCGCCTATGGATGAGGCCTATCTTATCTCTTTATTGCGTGAGGCTTCGGTTGAAGTACGCCAATTCAGACGCAATGCTGATACTCCAAGTACCACTTTTCCACCAATGCGTTCGCTCGGCTTCTGAAATTGTAGTCCTCATCCCTCGGCACTTGGCTTTGTTTCAACCTGTGGATATGGCGCAGTACCTTTGGAAGCTTAGAAAACTATGCAATTTCTAGCGGCAAGTCTTAAGTTGGAATGATTGACGTACCACTAGATAATCAAGAGTCATTCCCTCAAAGTTTTCGATAGCGGTGAACTCAGCATCCATTTCAGGCATTTTCTAGTAGTAGTTGGCAAACGAAGATAAGTAGTCTATATCAAAATCTCACCTGAAGGTTGGGAGCGGCCTTGTCTAAAAATATCTTCTGCAATTTACGACGCCAAGTGCGTACTTGCAGTGCCTTCGAATCTAGTTCTGCTCCTTAAAGTAGTCAGTGTAAATTGGAGAATCCAGTGAAAGTAACCCACCACCTGCAACATCCATCTTGGTGGTGTGTCTCAGCACCATAGAATTCCTAGGCGTCGTCCTCCTGTCTGTGGAATTTTGGGTCCGGAAGTCCACATGGTGATCGTGGGTAAAAACTTACGCGAAAGCCGAATACAATTCGAGTCCATGTGAAGGAGAGCCTCTCTGTAGCTCTCCAAAAGCCCCTTTCGCATGGGAGTAGCGCTCTCCGCGTACATTTCGAGCCATTCCCGACTCACTTTAGAAATGCGACTGGGAGCTAGCCAAGCACTTGGGACCGGGAGTCAAATTGTGGGATGTATTTGCAAGAGCCTGTTACTCAACTGGCCCCCAGCAGGAAAGAAACGGACTGCGTAGACTTTCTTGTAGTGAGGCCGCAGTGTCTTAATATTTTGGTGCAGAGATTCAGGCTCAATCACCTGTAAATGATTAGTTTGGCTGGCTAATACGAAAAATAATGACCAATCACCCCAGGCCAAGCGGTGTACCCACGGATCTTGCCAAGAACCACCTCTCCTGGCTCAAACGTGAGCCTTCTCTGACTGGAAAGCGATGTCATTCACAAATAGAACGTTAGTTCTTTTGTGCTTAGGGTAGCAAAAATGTCGCCAAAAAACGTGACCATATTTGATCATATAGACTGACTCATTGATCGGTTTCGGGTAGTGTGGAGTGCCGGTCTGACAACCGCTGCTTCTCTTTGCTTTACTCCACTTCTTCGTACATCCAATGGAATCTCAGGCATTGTCTCTTAAACGGAGGATTGGTCTTGACGACGACTCAAACATGATGAAGCTCAGCATGGCTCGGAAACGAAGGAAAACCAATTCCACTGTCGAAGGCGCAGCTTTGAATAGTGCAGTTATGAACTCTGAGTCGAGTAATGGTACGTCTTGCCTCATTATTTCTCATGTATATATTTCATTTCTCTGATGGTTGTTTGTATCACAGATGTACCAAGATTTGCCCATTATCTTTCAGATGAACAAAAATCGCGTACTCTGAAACATATGTTACAAAACACTCTCAATAATCGCCAAAGGGAAAAGCACTTAAGGTAAAGCACCCGAAAATTAGTTCTTAGTGAATACTTGCTCTACTCTCCTGTAAACACCTTCCTTCTAAATTGTAGTACCCAACCAATTCTTCGTCTATTTGTGACCCGCCGCTTGCCGGCCTCTTACCTTCATTGTGAATGGTGAGAGACACGCTGTTGTTTGGAATTGTGTGTGCACAGTGGCCCCGTCACCTGACCTACTACGCCGATCGCATCAGCGCCTATTTTTGACCTTAGGCTTGAGCTTGTAGTGGGCTAAAATTGGCCGATGTACTGTACTCTTAAATTCAATTCGATGGTCACGTGTCACACCGAAAAAAATTGACCCCGGCAATAATTTTTTGTCGACTTATGGGATTTTCTGGCGGAAGTTGAATATCACGTGATTGCCATATTGATTTGAAGAGTACAGTAAATTACATGGACCCAATTTTACAAGTAAATTGCACAGTAAAAAACGTATTTTTACCCGGAGGGTCTCCGACCTGCATGTAAAAAATTGTCGAAAAACAAAAGCCTCTTACAAATGAGGCTCGACACTGATGGCGGCTCAAGCCAGTGATCTGCTACTCGTCCTCAACAAAATTAACCGGAATGCATGTGCCCCTGCATTATGCAGCAACTCTCAGCAATTTTTTTGCCTAGACTTAGAGAAGGGACATACCTTGACATTTACAACAAAAAAGTTGGCTGTACTCTGCTTTCATTGCCTTGAAAATTGGACTTGAAGTCATTTTTTGATTATGCTGGACCGATACTAATTCTGCCATTACATGTATGTGTAATCTTCCATACTGACTACTTGCTACTAATTTCTTCTTCTTCGAAACATGCAAAGAGCAAGAAACCAGATCCCTGGATGATTCGCTCGTCTCTTAGATTCTCATTGACTCTGTGATATTCCACCAAAACTACTTGTTTGGAACTCCTTTAGCGTCGGGCTCTGGATCTTGTAGCTTCTGAAATGTCAAGCTAGTCTAATGTGATACTACTTTCTGTTTTGAGGGTGTGCCATCACCTCGACTGTTCTTCGCGGAGAGGTGCTGGAAGATCATGAAAAAGTCGTGGACGGTCTTCGTGTAAAGTATTGCGATGATGCCCTTCAACGACTCTTTTGAGCTCATCTTCGGAGAAGACTCGCTCCGGGCTCTGGTATTCTCGCGGAAGGTCGACGGCCCCGGGAATTCAACGGAAGTCATAGGAATATATGACTTATCCGACGACTGGACAATACAAAAACGAGGTGGTCCAGTGATTGCTAGGATTGATGTTGCAGATTCTGACGCTCGGATGCCCTCCATTCATCTTGCTCTTGGACAACGTCAGCGGAGGGAAGGGAGACGAGACCTCCCTCTCGATGAGAAAAACAACCCCGCGAGGAGATTCCCTCGAAGTGTGAGAGTAACATCCAGCTAAACTGAGTGTCTGCTACGATTTACAGCCAGACTACAGTCTCATTTCTGGGCGGCGACGCCAGAATATTTGGATGGGATGGGTGGCAGGACGATGCTACAGGGATAAAAGTACGTGTTTCCTGATAGTTGCCTGACCATATTCAGAAAACTCTCAGCTATGGGAATTTGACTACGAGAAGCCAGCGTCGCAGTAGAAAGTTCTGCATGTCCAGCGCTGAATCAGGAGGACTCCGGTTTGCCAAAGAATTACCCAGGACGCACTGGTTCGATCCGGAGAAGATTGACGACGCCGCCTACATAGCATGTCTGTTTACTATCGTTCTCCTGCCCGAGAATTTTACATGACTTCCCTGGCCTCCTATTGGGTGTCTTCTTTGAAAGGATGAACCATCAGATTCGAGATATTTGTGGGCCACGTGGCGTAGTAGGGAAGTATGTGGTGTGTGGATGTAGTGGATGTCAACCCCATCGGGGAACTCGAGATTGTTATGATTGAAGTAGCGGATCGATCCGATGAGGGCTCGTTCAGGGCACGGGAAAAATGCCTGAAGGTCAAGGACGACTGTCTTGCTCTTCGGGATGACTGCGGGTCGGATTTCTCCCAATATGGTCCCTGCATTCTGAACGCACTCAACTTCACCGGCCTGCATTTTGAAAGGCGTGACTCGAACCGCACTTTGAAACGCCTGACCTGCGCTCTCCACCACCGTTTTGATTCCACCCCGGGCCCTGAGCTCATTCTTGAGGCGCCCCACCGACAGCACTGCCGTCTGCGAACATTTGCTACGGCTCGGATTTCCCCTGCGGGTCAATTGCACTGGCCTGCATTTTGAAAAGCATGACCAGGCACAATATAGTACAATTGCACTGGCTTGCATTTTGAAAGGCATGACCCGTTGCAATATCTATCTCATCTTGCGCGGGCATGTTTGAATAGCTCAATTGAACTCGCAGCCCTGGGGAAGAAATCCTGGTTTGGAGATTTATGTACAGCAGCAGCAAAACTCCCATTTGAGTACCCACCTCCAGAAGTTGCGAATGCCATTCCGGAAAGTATCAAGGCATACAGTCGCAAACCCCCAAGCGAAACGCAACGTGGGAGCGAAACGGGCTTTTTTTCGAGTTCTTAGAGGTCCCCGATGAGCCGGGATTTTTGGGAGGTCAATCTACTGCTTATAAAACTCGAGATCTCCTAAGGTTGCTTGCATCAGTCTTTTAACAAATAACTTGCGGCTTGTTTGGCCTTGTGAGCTTGTTGACAAGCTCACAAGGTCCAAAAAGGTTAGAAGTGAAAAAAAAAAAAAAAAAAAAAAAAAAAAAACACCCCACAGGACTAGGAATTGATCCCAGGAGAACCTTTGAGAAAAAGAAATTGGGAAATTTTTTGACGTTGTTGGAAGGTATTATACCAATATAAGTATACAAGTGCATTATGTAACAGCTTAAAGTGCGGTTTATGAAGAAACATTGATTTGTGGGCCCAAAAGATCCTCACTGCTGTTCTGCATAAAAGCCCAGTTACAAACGAAGTCCTGCATCATGAGTGCCCTGTGGGGACAGGTTGGGCAATCTAAGGATACCGCCCCCTGCGCATTCCTTGGAAGAAGAGAATGAGCCTATAGAGAGATCAATTGAACAAGAGTGGGGCGCACACGAGCTGTTCTTTCAATGAATGGTCACATGTTGTTTTTTCAGACCGATTTCATTTTGCAGGAAAGCGCTCTGGGTCCGATATTCCAAATCTGAGGAGGCAGTCCGCTACGTATTTTGAAGGCTAACAGATTAAGCCTATGACCAAAGAAAAAGGTGGACAATTGAGTGCAGGGCAGCTGTCCTAGTGAAAAATCCTCAGAAAACATAGGACAAAACTCATTCCATCGCTCAAACAGCAGTTTTCAATGCCACATTAAAAATATGAGGAGACAATCCCTTGTACATTTCGAATGCGAATCGAATAAGCCAATTCCCAAGGAAAACGGACCGGAACTGAGGGCGGGGCGAGTGTTCTGAGCAAAAAGATCAAAAAGTGCCCAAAAAGGCAAAAAATTTCGTTCGCGCCTTATGAGTCAGGTCTAGTCAGATCTATAGAGCCTCAAATTTGAGAATGCACCCTCAAGGTAATTTCAAAAATTTACGCGCACACGTGACTACCGCTTTGGGCGTAAACACACCCAAACTTTGCAACCCTTTCAGAGGTCGGGTAAAAACTTTGATTACCTCAAAAACAGTGGGAATCAGCTCAGTTTGATAGCGGCTATCCAGGTTGTAAAGGGCTAAGATGTCGGACAAGTTTTCGAGTTTCAGACCCAAATAAAATGACCGATTGCACAGCCACCGGATGATAACTGAACCATATTCAAGAGCCCAGAAGCCATAAAAAGCTCAAAAAATACCACAGAAAGTGTGATCCGAGGCCAAAAAAATGACCGATTACGTAAGAAAATACGTTCTCTACGTCAATCGCATTCTTTTCATCGGTTTCGTGGCTAAAATTTTGATTTCAAGTTCTAGTTCTTCCCCAAAGGTTCTCTACAGCAGTCGCGAAAAAGTGACGGTTGGCACTGTACGGGTCTGGGGGTTTGTCCCTAACAGAGGTAAGTGGACCCTGTTCCAACAACGACAGGTCGACCAGTTTTTTGCATACTATGTATGACTCACGTTTCAAGCTCTGCTGAGCCTCAGCTAGGTTAAAAATGTTTACCATCTAACTTGTCCCCTTGCGGGACTTCTGACACTGGCCGGCTTTCTTGCTTGCGGGAAGTTTTCCCCTGGCCGGGTGGAGATTGTCATGGCACCTCGACCTAGGCGATTTTTCTTGCCGCGGTTGGAACAAAATTGCGCACGATGCATCCTTTAGTCATGCTGCATTCAAAATGGAGGTAAAAATTTCCCGACGATCCTCTATGTACATCCCCTTCCTCCTCTCCCAATCAAACCTCCCGAGTTCTCCCCTACCGAAAAATTGGATGGCGAACGAATGGATGGTCTCGAAATCAACGCGAATAGATCTCTCTCAGAAGAAAAGGAGAAACTATTTGAACACGTCATGCGACTCAACCAGGATGCTCTAGCCTTCTTTGAAACAGACCTACACTTTGGCCATCGCGTCCTGATGGATATTGATGATCCCCCGCTTAGTTTCCCGTGGAAGCATTTGAGAAATTTTCGTCGCGAACTGGCCGTAAAAGATGTCCCCGATTCACCCATGGTCCCACACAGTCGATGACGCTAAGGTGTGCGAAGCCATCTCCATGAAGAACCTCCGCTGCCTGATGGAAAGACACGCTTTCCTTTCCCTGGTCGGGGTGGGCTACATCGAAAATAAAGTGCTCGACTTGAGATTTTTCGAGACACCGCAGCACAGGATTGGCCCCCACTATTATCCTGTTGGAAGATCCGGAGGCTGTGCGAGCATCGGAGCTCGTTAACCGTGGGAGTTTAGGTCTGTCAGCATCGGGCTGACTGATGCGCCCCCGAGGGATTACTCAGCAAGCTCCAAGGTATGTATATAAAGTAGACATTATTCTGTACCTACCTCATCCGTTTGTAACCAACCCTTGCCTTGGCTTCTGTGTCCTCAGGGAGTCACGCAAGATGAACACCCAAAATTCCTACATATCCCAGGATGCATCGCCGGAAGCATAAGTGTGTACGCTCATAGTCTCTCGTAGACAGATGCTACAACAATTTTGGTGCTCGTGCCTCGCATGTTGTAGTCTGTTGATAAGGTCGATCGAGCGATCGCTGGCCTGCTTATTACAAATCACAAATATAAATGGGATGCTGGTATGCATTCCAGAGAGTGTTTTTTCACAAATATGCAGTACTATAGTATTTACTAGCATAAGTTGAACAACTTCTTCCCCCAACTCGCGGCGGTAGAAGTGATTCGAACTTTGATGGCTCAATGGATGACAAATCCTGACAAATCTGCCCTTTTTATTCTGCGACAATGGAAGTTAAAAAAGATGGATTTGAAGAGCTATTTGGGGTCAGACATGAATTTAAATACCCTTTCTCTATGGAAGTTTGTAGATGGGGGTCCTAGAAGTGCTAAATAGGCATGGCGATATTTTAAACTCGGATGATTTGTAATAAGCAGGCCACCGATACACGTGGCGCGGTTAACTACAGACTAGTACGCTCATAGATAACATGATACTGAGCTCGTCCAGCTATCATGTGAGAATTGTCAGCACAGAGTTTGCCGTGAGGCCAACGCAGCCTACATATGGCTTTGGGACACATTCATCAAACGGAGTCAACAAAACTATGTATGCTCCATTTTTTAGACCAAGGAGCTTGAGGGAAAATGCGAGTTTTGAAATCAGCCTTCAAACTGACGCTCTGGTGATGAATTTACAGTTGTCCCCATACCAATACATGGTGGCGGGGTAAACTACGGACTATCCAATTCCTCAATTGAGATCGACAGCACCGACGAGGACGAGAGAAGAAGGCCAAGCTCAGCAAACATGACCGCTCTGCCTCTGGTGGATCAACCTCTGGCGGGCGTCGCGAGTCGCGCACAACCGACGCTGTCAATCAGATTGCGAGCAGAGCATTGGCCAGCCGCCCTCGATCTGGCGGCATACTCGGAATCTGTTTCCACCGTCTTGAATTGGGGGCACGTTACGTTGGCGAAGTAACGCATTTGTCTTCCGAGGAGATTGGTCACGCTATCTAACACCTTCACGGATGAGTCTGTGTGCATCCGAAGCTTGGCCAACGAATGCCAGTATGTGCATGTGTACAAGAGTGCGAGAATCGTCTCGTTGTGGGGACTAGGGAGAAGACCTTCGATGCATGGAATGATCCACTGTAAACCACGCGTTGAGCGGACATCAGGAACGAGTAATGAATCGCACACCTGAAGGATATCTTCGTAATTCCTGGCACCGAGTTTCTTCATTTCTGAGACATTGTGTGGAAACCGTCGGATAGCGGATCTTCCAAACGGTGCGACTTGACGTAATCTGACAATCAATCTGAGTGCTAGGAATTGTATGAGAGCAAGGGGTGCACATACCTCTCATTAAATTCATTGACAGTGTCGGAACCCCGTGTATTCAATATTCGCACTAGGTGCTTGATCACGCTCTTGAAATCCCCTAATTCAGTTTCATGCATGAAATCCACGTGACCAGGCACAGGAAAATGCTCACCTCAGTTGGCACAAGCGATTCGGGTTTCAAAAGATCCTCGACCTTTGTGCTATTTACTACATATCCCTCCTCGTAGATCAGCTTCCTAGCTGCAGCAACCTTTGGCAGCGATCGGGATCATCGCGACGAATTTTTGAGTGCATTTGGGAGTTCAGATTAACGGGACACCGGTACACCGGCGGTGTGATCGAGATCATAATTTGGGAGATGCCGATCTACGGCACGACATGGACAAACATATGTTCCACATCACCGAAAGTGCTCCCTTGTGGATATTTGGCCTGAATCTTGGGCAATTACTGGCTTAGAAGTATAATAGTGCTCCAATTAAATGTGTTTTTTTTTTGGAGTCATCCTATGTTCGTCTGAAATGATGGCGGTGGTTAGAGCTCAGAAATGAGTGGCTATTATATGTAGCTCACGCGTATTTGAACCATCTTCCCACGGCGAGACCATGAATCGCCTATTGGGGAAGTGATGGCAGCTGTCGTCGCGCTATGTACAGCCACTACATATGCATTTGGGACAGATCCCCCAATCATCGGAGTTTCAATTATTTTCTCACTCTCCCAGGGGCTCAATTGACTTCGTTCAAGAGTAATTAAAATGGCATTTCAAAGGCATCTACAGGTTCATAATATTTTATCCGCTTCATTTTCTGCGCAATTGGTACTTACTCCCCCGCGTTCGGATGACGTCCCGGTGATGGCGCATCATTTTCTGAGCTGAGCGTTCTCGCCCTTCACTCAACCGTTAGTGAGAATTTTTTTCTGAGAAAATAGGTGCAGTGAACTTGCTACGCGTTAATATTACGACAAATTGTGAAAAAACAACTACCAGTATGTGTTTTGAAGACCCAGAATATCAAGATTACATAATAACGCGGCCAGCGATCAACGCATCAACCTTTTCGACAGACTGCAACATGCGAGGTACGAGCACAAATATTGTTGTAGCGTCTGTTTATAAGAGACCAAATTGGTGTGAAGATGCTGGAGCAATGGCGGACACTCCTAATCTGTCTGGTTGGCCCGTCCCCACTGTATCAAGACAAAGCATGCTACTTAGGAAATACTGAGGATTCGAGTTCGCAGCGAATTTAGGCGGCAGGACCACATGGCCAAACAACAGCTATTGGCCGCCCCACTAAATAATGGCCTGAAGTCTTAGATGTCCAGCAATTCAAGGTTCACTCTGGATGTTTAGATCCATAGGGAAAGTGTACGAAAGGCCTTCAAATCTGGCGCTTTTTGAAATCAGCCTTCAGACTGGTACTCTAGGGATTTGTCCCCAGCCCTCAGCCTCAAGAAAATCTTCATCTGTGGGCTCTGCCCCCTCAGCTGCATCCTCCTCGTCATTTTCCTGCTCCTCCTCCTCTTCCTGGCTCGACTCATCGGAGTCAGAAGTATCCGAATCAGAATCTGCATCACTCATAACCTCCTCATCTATCTCAGGAGCTTCGGCCGGAATTTCTGGCTCAGGTTGGACTGCCATGGGACACTCGAACCGACTGCCATGGGACACTCACACCGAGTGTCAAAATGGCCGAAATACAGTTCGGGGTGAGTGTGCACTTGCAGTCGGTTCAAGTGTAGGGCTGCAGTCGGATCGACTGTTCCGCAACAGTCGGATCGACTGTTTGCAGGCAGTCGGTCTGACTGCCAACTCTGTCCACAGTGAGACATGCATAGGCTCCTCGTCCCATCTCCGCCTTTCCTCTGCCGTCAATCCGACGTACGTCGGCCGCTTCGTGACAAAGACGGCAATCACTGCGTTTTCCGGAAAGTACAGAGGCAATGATGCATGCGCATCATTGCGAACAGTGCCCATCACACTTCAAGTACAATGATCTTTGTTCCGTGAGGATGCGTTAAAATTATATAAGAGATCGAGCAATTGCAATGATAAGTAGAGTGTGCTATTGTATACACTCTCATGTATACAATGTGTGTCATTTCCATTGTGGACATGCATACACCAGTGATCAAGGCCATTATCTCTGGGAATTCCTACGGGTAATGTCAATTGTTGCTACTCGCTTTATACGATATATCACGGAATAAAACATAAATCACTGTGCCATTTGTACACGACACAAGAGGGTGCAATACTAGACATGTCCTCAAGAAAACTCCGAGAAATCTCACTGGGACTTTTCAAGTCGCATCATGCAGGTGCGGGTCGAGCTTGAATTGAGATCAGCGGGCAAAAGGTGATCCGGAGCCGATGAGGGAAAGGTTGAAGGTACAGTGGAGGGCGGTACACAGCAAGGTAATCGTGTTTGAGGGCCCGGGGCCCGGGCATGAAGCTGACTTGACAACGTTGCGGCAGCCAAGGGTGGTATGGGAACTTGAATTCAAGTTGGTCTTGTCAATCAGAGATTGGCAGGAGGCCGCCCGGCCTGCACATGCGTCCGTCGACGTGGTGCTGAGCAATTTGGATAGTCCAAGGATTTGAGGATTTGAGAGACAGAAAGAGAGATGCACTTTTGATGGATTTTGGGCCGTATGATATGTATTCTTGAAGATCGCGATCCCGAGGCTTTGCAGACAGGATATATGCGGTGACGACTCTTGAGACAGATTTTGGATGCAGAGGGAGGACCCTCAGGGAGTGGATGGGATAGTAGAGATGGAAGCACAACAAAAGGCCGGAGGCGGAAACGACAAAGTCGGAAAAGTGGGAAGAAGATGGGGGTTAAAGGCAAGAAGCATTGCGCTGGCATCAGCGGAGTTTGAACAACTTAATGCGGTATCCGGTGCTCAGACAAGAACAGCGGTCGACGTACTTTTGGTGTACCTGTCATTCACATTTGAAGAAGAGAAAAATGCCCGCACTGTCTTTGACTTCATGTTAAGAAAAGAGGAGGTGGTTATATTCAAATACCTCATGATTGCGAACCCGAAAATGAATTTAGGAAAGACAGCTTGTTATTTCCCCTCATTTATCCTACGCTCTTTCCGTATGGCATTGGTGGTCCTAATGACTCGAAAGAAATGTCCCTGTATCCTTAAAACGTCACGTCAAGCATCTTGAACTTGGCTGATCGGAGATTCCAAGAACATCCTTCCTTTTCATTTACTGCGTTCAATATCTTACAGCGTCATGAAATGCTTTTACACACTAGTTTAAAGGTCAAGCGTGCAAATTTTGATTTTGTAGCTTCACAGTTCGCATCTGTATCTCCCGAAGTTGTTAAGAATGTTTCTGAACGTGTTTCAAATGGCGAGTCTGCTGTGCCGACAAATGCGGAAGAACGTAAAGTCCCAAATTTGCTGAAACAAGTAAATTCCCGGTAACGTAAGTTACTGGGTCTTAGAGATCCTGATTCTTGGGTTTTGGCCGTGCATCACATTTTCGTCAGCAGTTTTCGCATAATCGCTTTTCCCTCCCAGCCAAATTGTTTCGGCTTGACCTAGCCGCTCCCTCTGCCGCGATTGCCGTTGCTCAATCTCATAATCATGCTTATGAAAACATGGAGTCTTCTGGATCCTTCCTCCTAGGTTCGGAATTTTTTGCTGATGCGAGATCAGTTCAGCGGTCAACGGCTTGCCAGACAGGAGACAGCCTTGCTCCGAACCTGGGCTGGTAGACTAGGTTTTAGTAAGCAAGAACCTCTTGATCACGAGACGAGCTGAGGGATCAAAATGCGCAGCCACTGGCCACCAGCAACGTCGCAGGATTTTGATCCCATCACCATGCATGTCCGAATTTGGAAGCCCAGCCATTTGGCTACATACAATGGTTAGACTCAGTGTAGGCTTAAGGAACCAATCGGTTAATTGAGAGAAACTGCATAAAACATCATTCTAAATGTATTCTTAGCAACAGACTTTTTGTCCCGCTGACATGGCTCCGAATCGCGTATACATCTCATATTTTTAGTAGGGTTCACCGCCCGATCGGCTGGGTTGTTACCGGCCAGTGGTTGTGCATGTTACAAAGTTAAGGTTGATACAACCGACTGTGTGCCTGGCCGGATACAACGTCGGTCTTGACGAATCAATAAATTGATAATCCTGTGACTTGAGCGAGAGCACTTGATGCATTTAATAGCAACCAGTAGTCATCTTGATACCATGCCAGTTGCATCAACTAGTCGCGTGATGGAGTACACTGCAGGCTCTTCAACATTGTTTCCCACACAGTGGAATCTCCCACCCCAGTTAAATCTTCCCCAACAGTGGAATCCCCCACCTCAATGGAATCCCCCACCCTATTGGAATGCACCACTACAGCCATCTATGTGGCCAGATGCAGCTTCTATGTCACTTCAGCCAGGGTTTATAAACTATGATGGGCCTCAGGAGAAGCCAAAAAGGAAAAGAAGGTGTGGTACATGTCTGGAAGCAGGAAGATCCGCAAGAGATGCAAATTTATAACTGTAAGTTCTTCACCTCACAATTCTCGGCCTTTAAACTAACCTGGAGGCAGGAAACTGAACTTAGTTGAATAGCAGCAGTTACTTACATTTATGTGCCTTGGTTAGATCACATAGAATAAATTGGGCCCTATTTAGCTCCTTGAATTATATGAAAGGCCATAATGTCAATGAGGAAGGAAAGCGGACCTGAATAGAAGAGAATTTCCTAATCGGGACGCGGGCGTTGAGCGAAGCCTCGGAAAACAATAATAACAAACATGGATCTCTGCCCACGGAAAAAGAGTGCAACGCGCCGGAATCGAACCGGAGACCAAAAGGTGTCAACAGGCCGGGCAGAACATGAAAGGGAGAAGACCACTAGACTACGGAGGCTTTATAGTGAACCCAAATTGAGTGCACCACTATCTGGTTGGGGACTTTTTTGATTAACTTTTGATTAAAAATTTTTTGGTTCCACATATGACACCAGAGCCCAATTTCTTGTCAAGTAACTCATCTTCATTACATAGGAACATAATCGGCCCAACCTTCCCGATGGTACTACCTCTCCATTCTGTACATCTGACAATAAATTGAACTCCATCGGCAGAGTCTAGCTATTCCGTGGAGGATTTCAAGATCGCCGTCGAAGGCGGTGAGATAACTGTCCGCTGTACCAACCCGACGCCCACAGGCGGGTAGGTCCCGGAGTTCCCGGTCCTGTTCTGGACTCACGGCGGAGGTGTGTATCCCTGATATTTCCGTGCCGTGGGCCCGTCACGACATCTCGAAGGCTTCGTCGCCGGAGATCTTGAACTCGACGACTTTCCTCACAGAATCCTCTCTGTGAAATACCGAATCTCCACTGTCAGCGTCGAATACAGGTACGCCGACGAGGCCTCTGCAGGAACATTATTTTAAACACGACACCCCAGACTCGCCCCAGAGCACCCATTTCCCATCGGCCTGAATGACTGTTATTCTGCATTAAAATGGGTCGGTCGGCCCTAAATATTTATTTCCTCTCCTTATGTACGTTTAGACGGTGGAAAATGCGAAACGCATTTCCGGGGATCCCGCCAAGGGTTTTCTGGTCGGCGGCGCCTCCGCCGAAGGAAATCTGGCCACTGTCTTGGCCCACCGTGCACGAGACGACCCGTTCTTCCAGAACCACAAGATCACGGGCCAGATTCTGCAGTTCCCGGGCGTTCTGCATCGGGCGGCCTATCCCCCGCAGTTTGTACCGCGCGCCTTCAGCCATGAACAGAAACTTACCGATCCCAATTTGGCATCAGGTACAAAGATCAATTGCTGTCCATGGAGCAGAACGAGGACGCACCGGGGCTGACCACGGCATCCATAGACTTCTTCTGGGGTGTGGCAATATATTACACCCCTCGTCCCACATTAAATCTATTTGTGTAGGCCTTTTACAAGTCCCGCCCTCCGATCCCGAGGGCTCTCCGCTTCTCGCCCCGGCGTATATCCAAGTGTGCGGATTGGATCCCTTGCGCGATGAGGTGCTTCTCTACGAGCGAGTGTTGCGTGAGGCGGGTGTTAAGACGAGGCTGGACATGTGAGTGGACGGCCATGTTAAAACGAGGCCATAACCCAACATGTACTGAACACGGCAGATATCCCGGTCTTCCCCATGGCTTTCACATGGTTTCCCCCATTTGGCGGCGTCGATCAAGTTCGAGGCGGACTTGAATGCCGGACTTGTGTGGCTGCTTGATGCAAAGATCTGAAATGCACTAGATTATCACATCCAATTCTACTTTCGGGTCGTCTCCCAATGAGTCGGTATTGGTTTTGGTTGGTACGTCTAGCAGTTCGGGTAAATGAGAATGTACATGCTCTGGAAATACAGTCAATGTCCAATGTCTGCCGACAGAATTTTCGAGGAGGTTGCACGAACTTCACCTACTATGACGTTGGGCATACGTCCTTCAAAATGAATGGAGAATACAATACTATCAACAACCGGGATACCGGCCACATTAGCATTTATGGCTAGTTCTCGAGAGCCATACTCTCCCTATACCATCCACTGTGGGTTAGAATGAAGGCCGGCATCCTACGAATAGTTGAACACCATTTTCTCGATTTTACATGAAGTGCTGATGAAGCGGCGAATTTATTTCCGCCAGCATCCCAAACAAGACCAAATACTAGGAAACCGGCCACCCCGCTATTCAAGTTCCACAGGCGCAAACTTATGGCAATTTGGTTCAGGAATGATACACGGAGAGTCTAGGGACTATTCTGTATGGCTGGGGTTTAGATACAGTGGCGGCCAAAAATAATGCAGGTGGCCCGTTTGAGCTCATTTCTGGGTCAAATCACTTCAAATAAGATGCAGCTATTAATTTCTGACAATTTCATGAGGATCTGCATGGGTTTCACCCTACACCATCTGTACAGTTCACTTGTAAACAAATAAATGAGGCGTTTCTGAAAAATGAAATTCTGGAATTGATCAGACGACATAAAATGGTCTACATAGGCTGAAAGTACTCGTAAACGCGACTATAACCATATCTTACTTGACCTAAATTGATAGGGATTTGGGCTCGCAATATGCGTTGCAAGTCGGCCATTTTGGCCTTTTTTCGTGGTAAATGGGCCAAAAACGCTCAAAATGCGCAAGTTTCGACCACCATTGTGAGCCCAAATCCCCATCAATTTGGGTCAAGTAACATATGGTTGGGGTCGCATTTAAGAGCACTTTCAGGCTATCTACACCATTTTACGCCATCTCATCAACCTCAGAATTCGATTTTTCAGAACACCCTAGTTTATTCAATTACGATAGAACCGTGCAAAAGTGGTATGGTTAAAACGGTGCAAACCTTCCTAAAAACATCATGCATTAATGCCTGCATCTTATTTGAAGTGATTTGAGGCAGAAATGAGCTCAAACGGTGGCCTGCATTATTTTTGGCCACCACTGTACATGCAATGGGGTGGGGGGAAATATGTGCTTGTGATGGATGCAGAACCTGCGGAATCGCAGATCATCGACTACCCAGGCGCCGCATCGGGCCCAACCGCGGTGGCGGCCAAAAATGAGATACATATCATTCGGCATGAGGTATTCCAACATACTGGGGTACCTACCCGCATACCAAGATGCCGCTAACCCCCCAAAAAAATACAAATGTCTCGGGTACCGAATTTCGGTGGTTTGGGGTAGAGGACAGTAGTGAGAAGGGAATTGAGGGAGGGAAAAGTTTGAGAACACACCAGGCTGTAGGATGCCCAAGGTCAAAAACCCTTGCCAAATTTCAGATCCATAGCATCGACGGGTCGCCCGATGTGAACGTGGCCAGCCTGAGCCACTCAAGACTGAAGTCGAGGTGTATCCGGGCCATAGCAAGAGTTCGTGGGCGGAGCGCATGCTGGATGCTCTCAGAGATTAATGCCTTGAATCGTGGGAGTAGAATGAGCCCAGGAGGTCGTCGAAAGACGGAGAACTGGTGGAGAAAGAGCGAAGCACGCGCTTCACATTGAATGTCTTGCGGATTGCATTTAAGCCATTATTGTATTTTGAAGCGTGTGCTTCAATGACCGTGAATTTCGACCATTATTGCATTTCCCATTCATTTTGAAGCACGTGCTTCACTGACCTTCTTCTTTTTAATTCCACAGCAGTCCCGGAGACACTTTCTGAGGCGCTTGCCTCCGCACTGCCAGCCTATTTTTGTGGTCAGGTCCCAAGGCCGACGCTGACCGCGGTTCTGCGAGTCGTAGCCAGTGCTAATGTACGGATAAAATACCGCACTCTGAGGGATATCCGAGCTTGTTTGAGGGTGCCAGCGATGTCATCCATTACTAAGTTATAGGATCGAGATGCCAATTTGATCCGCCCCTCGATTACATAGTACTGCGAGTCACCGACGAGTCACAGGTTGGTAACAAGACTTGCCAAGGATGCCCTCGAGGTTCGAGGTTCACGCTGGCCCCGATGCGCAAGAAAGCGCCTGCTAGGCTTGGAATGCTGGCGGGCGGCAATCCGAAAGACTCATCGTAAGGCCAAAGGCGAAGACGCGCTGGAGGACAGACCGCGTGACGGCAGATGAGTGACTCCAAACAGGCCCAATGGAAAAAAAGACAAGTGGTGGAATTTCATCCGAAGATTTAATCGCCGGAAGACGTAGCCGAAGGATGCGCTTGCTCCAGGGAGTGTCGGAAGAAGAATATACAAGGCGGTCGCAGAGGATGGTGAGAACTGTGCCACATATTGCGCCAATTCACCTGATTATTTCTGCAACAGCACCTGGTATTACAGAGATGTATCTCCGGCTGACTGATATAGAAAAGAGGAAGACAGGGAAGCTCTCCGGCTCTATTGCCCTCATTTCTGAGGGCCTAAATATTGAGCAGGCACAGTGCGTAATTGAGCCGAGAATTGATCATTCATAACTCATGATTCTTTAGAAACAACTACAGTCAATCCGCGGTCCTTGCATTTTCCGCGGTCCTTGCACGAATTTTTTTTCTCAGCCCGGAGTCCATATTTTGACTTGGTTTCTTTATGTATATCCTTTGCTATGATGCTAATGCACCCCATGCATTTTTATGCAGACTTGAGGTTGCCTCAAAATTGGGGAATGTTTGACACATCAGGCGGATTTGCATTCTGCACGACTATGCACTGGAAACTGGGGCAATTTCAACAGGGTAAAATTATAAAAACAATCCTCTATATCCCACGTGTTGAGTGCAAAAAATTTGAGGTGAAGGGGTGGTTGGGCAGTGCGATAATGTGTGGCCGCCCTCACGTGATGTCGATACTTGCACAAACAACATGGTCGAAGCACTCCACCATGCTACGACTGGCACAACACGGAGCAGAGAGGGCCCGGAATGCATGGTCGGCAAGAGACGAGGCATAAAAAGCCAATAGTTAGGCCTTATGAGAAAGAATTGGAGAAACCACCGAATCCGAGACAAAACACCACATTTTGAACATAAGTGCGAGCTCTAAGAGGACCAGGATGCGTAGGCGCACGCAGGGAGATGTGAAAAGTCATAACATATCAAAGTCTTTGCCCAATAATTTTTTTCCACCCTTGTTTGCGCAGAAATGCAAGGACCGATGATGCCGGTCTGTGCTAATTTGGCTGGGCCGTGAAATATTGCCAAACACAAGTCTTAATGACAGGTAGCCCCCCGTCATGAACCCCGAGATGATAGCGTTCCATGGATCTTCTTTTTGTCCCCACCCCAGACACCGAAGTTGCCGCCAACCACGGGTGCTCGGGCTTTCATAGATGAAATACCAAAACGCTCACCCTGAGCAATGAGCTTCATTGCATATGAATCGCATCCAGACGCACCCGGGGAGAATTTCTCGAGCCTTTATGCCATACCAAATGCCTCCTTCGATAATAAGCCACCCCGTTTTGACAACACTCCGTCGTCGATAGTGGACAGGATCCTATAGCCTTCGGGAAGCTCGACCGCTCGGACCATAAGGTCACTCTGAAAGATCCCGTCTCGGGTACCCGAACCAGAATGGCAGGCGTCCAATATAACTGTCTAACAACGAACATGGATCAAAGAGGGAGCGCAAATCAAATGGTATAAAAAAGCTCACAATATTGTCGCCTTTGGCGGCGCAGATGTCAGAAAGCAGTGCTCCGAGTTCTACATCTAAGATGCCTTGAGCATTCTTGTCGTCGCTCGTTTGGTAGACAAAGTTGTGCGGCAGCAGCATCTGAATTTTCTCATGGACATTGCATGCGAACTGGGCTTCACTGCCGTGCCCGGCATAGAAGATGAGAATGGGGTTGCCAGTTTGTATGTCAAGGTCAGGGTTGAATGCCAAATGGCGAATGTGCTGGATAATTTTCTCCCGCGTGGCGTCTTGATTAAGAAGCACCTGGATACGTTTGTGCGGGACACACACGGTGTTCTCCAGGAAGGCCTGCATTTCTTTGACGTCGGTAACACATCGGTTCAAGTCATTGACGCTGGGGTCCGCATATTCGTTGATTCCGATAAGTAGAGCGAACAGACGCGGAGGTGGACTATTCCACAAGCTATGAAATACGGCCGAAGAAGCCCAGTACAGATTCGTTCGCCCAATAACATTTACATTCACCTTTCTTCACGGAGCACTTGCGGAGGACTTTCGACCCTAGCAGAACACCGTGTCACTACACATGGATCTTTTAAAAACCAACAATATTCTCACACTTTAGAGTTAGCCGGTTTGCAAAAGCGGCCCCCTGGCAAGCGGTAAGGAAATATAAAGTGGTGCACAGGCCCACTTACTTGGGTCGAGGATACCTGGTAGGTAGAAGTATGAGCAGCGGAATGAAGATTCAAACAGAAATCCTTACCGAAGAATGTACCAAAGTGCATCACGGACCGTGTGCACCTCAATATCGAGCCATGGCAGGAACATGGTTGCCAAGTGCTTATGAAGTAGAACTGGGGATATGAGCGTCAAACCTGGGAGCTCGCTACCCGCTGCGTTAAATATCTGTCTAGCATACAGCCGCCCAGTTACAAAAGCGCGTTATGGGAGTCAGAACCTTCAATGGAATGGTCGGACCATACTCACATGATATCCCCATTACATCCGAATTTACAACACAGGGAAGCAGGTACCTGTGGCGGCACCCTGACGGAATCAGACAGATACACCGAAACAACACTACGAGGCACGTGCACCTTCCCCATCTGGGTGTCTCGGATCCGTCTATCCGAGAGATCCCTACAATTTAGACCGCCGCCACCGCATCTTGCACCGTGTGCAAAGTAGCACCACAGCTTGTCAGGTCCCGGAAGCTGAATTTTGCCAGCCGGATGCAGTGGGATGCCGTATTGGAATGTACTGTACCATTTAATTCAATTCGACAGAGGGTGTGACCCTCGGCGCGAAATTTCAGTTCGACAATTCGACACGGGCCAAATTTGGGCGTGACCGACCCGAAAATTTCGACATGGGAACGAAAATTTTGTCTTTTTTTGCACGAATTTGGGGAGTGGCCACAGCAAACCCATTCGACAGACCGCTCCGTGACCCGTTACGAGCAGCCAAATTCGTCGCCGACGGGGTGCGTGACGCGTGAGCAGTTGACCCAACTGTCTCAAAGTTGCAGGGTTCCAGGGCTTGCAGCAATCTGTAAAGCCTTCACCTGAAGAATAAATAAATTGGGTATTTTTAGGGATGTATTGAAGTTGTTTGACGTATTAATATTGAAGCCCATCTGTGGAAGCATCAGTCAACGTCAATGCAAACTGACCAGGGTGGCTGTGCATTGACGCAGAGCGGCGCGCCTACTGACGCAGATCAGCGCGCGCAATTGTGGAGCTTCGCAAGCGCAGCTGGCGGATTTATAAACCTATCTCTATGCATGAGGAATGTATTGGAAGAGTTTGGGAGCTGGAAAGCTTGAAAATACACCTTCAGGATAATTCAACGATCTCAACAATACAACGTCCGATTGATGCAGCGGCGGGGTGAATTTTTTCAACACAATTTGGATAGGATTCCTCATTTGTGATAATCAGGCCGAAGCATAATGCCCAACAAAATAGGTCTACAAGGGGGTGAGTATGACCGCCGCGAGGACCAACCAGAGAAAGCGTAACATCAGACGTTGAGAGATGGGCGACCAGAGTGGCCAGAGATTAGATGGGATTATGAGACGAAAAATATCGGCGGCATGGACATTGGGCCCAAGAGATCAGGCAGAGCGACCTTGAGCAACACAGCACCGGTGCAGAGTGGTGCATTGGTGGTGCAGAGAATATTGAAGTTGAAGTTGCATTGACGCAGGTAGGTCACACTGACGTTGTGTCACGGCGCAAGACCGGCGCAGATTGACGCATACGAGGAGTGCAACCGACGCTGCGAGGCGCAGGGTTGACGCGGACTGGCGCTGAATTGACGCTGAAATTTGACGCATGCGTCAGTTGCGGCGCTTGTGACGCAGTCACACTGACGCATGATTGACGTTGCACGGAATCTAGTCGATGATTTGTGACTATCTGTCTATTTTATGGGTGTCAACGATGTACTTAGGACCCTCCTAGATGCCCGCGGGATATCAGACCTCAAGGATGGCGGCAAAGGTAAATTCAACATTGACGCAAAATTCAACTGACGCAGACTGACGTTGCATGTGTCAAACGTCAGTGCTGTGTCAAAATCTCCTTGCCCGACAATTTTGCTGAAAACGTACCAAAAAAAAAAAAAAAAAGAAACAGACTACGCCCTAAGTTCCGCAAAGAGCTGTAATTATTTTCTCAGATCTGTGACTGAATCAACATCTGTTGACAATGGAATTGTCCCGGACGAAACACCAGGTATGACTACCGCCTGAGATAATTACTGAAGACGTACCATGAGCTGAAATTTCGCAGCGTCATCCCTCGCCACTTCCGAAAATGCAACAAGGCCTGTTCGAAAACATTCTGGCTCTACGTCGTTGCAGTCGGATGCACCTCCTAAGCGCCTGAAGCTTGGGCCTCTGAAGGGCTGGGGAGTCGAGAGGGATGGCGTCAACATGAGTGCGATTGAATACACTCAGAAGCACTGGAACGAGTTTCGAGAGGAATACCCCAAAATGCTGACTTCCATTCTACCAGACATCCAAGTTAAATAGATACTTACTTTATTATCTTGCTATTACCTTCCAATACATATCTTTACTGCTCTTTGCGGAACTTAGGGCGCGGCTCGTTTTTTTATTATTATTATGAATTTTGCGTCGGATGGCTCTCCTGAGATCAATTCTCAACCGTTTTCCTTGAGAATATGCTCATTCTGTTCGCACTGCGAATCCGGAGAGCATGACGTTTTCTAATTTGCTATTAGTGACCCGAGATGTCTTATTGGCTCAGATTAGACCATTTTGGGATGTTCGCCAATAGGATTGTTCCCGTATGACCAATAATAGCCGGATGGACCTGAATTTTTGAGACGATGTACTTGAGAGCATTACGGAGGGCAGCAAATGCCGGCTTTTTCAATGTGACTTGTACTCCATGTATATACAATACATGATTTAGTAGACAAAATTCCACTCCGCATACATAACCAGGCTGATTTTTCAACCAATTTTGTGTTTTGAAGCGAAATGTGGCTGTCTAATTGCTGTATTTAACTTAATAATCCTATACTTTAAAAGACCATAGCACAGCTTTTTTGATAAGTCACATGCATAAATCACGAGACTTTGTCGAGTTCTCGCTGCCGGTTGTCGAGATGTTGCCGCCGGTTCCCACGCCTCATTCGACAACGGCTATTGATCTCCGACGTTTTGCCTCGAGGTTTACTGAGGTTTATTTGAGGTCCGATAGCTTGCACTTCTGTTTCCTCCTGCCTCCCACACTTCTCTGGCTGTTGTAGGTATTTTCTCAATGCCCTCTGCTGTTTCTTTTCTCTCCTCTCAATTATTTTGCTTCCTCAGTTGCTTCCCTCCTTTGCCCCTATCTCTCTGAAATCTAACCTGATCTTCCGCTTTGTGTGTCTTTGTGCCAATCCATCTCTGCTCTTTTTTTTTGAGTCATTTGCAGAGGCTATTTAAAAAATGCAGGCTTACGTTGCAATTGTTTTTGACTGTAATGTTGACATAGCTTTTGCCTATAATTTCCAACAGTGCAGATTCTGTGATCAGAGAGGAGGGTGTTGGCAACAATCATTTTGAATATCCGATTTAATATCTTAACTCTATTCGAACCTCTGGACTGCCCCTGGCAAAACTAAAATTAAAGGTTGGATGTCCGATTATGGTCCTTTGAAATCTAGAGGTCTCTGCGATGGCTCTCGAGGAATTCTTACAAAAATGTCACCTCATGTCATCGAAATTCAACTGATCAGTGGAGAACACAGTGACAAAAAGGCCTTCATCCCATGCATCTCAATTAGTCCTTCGGTGAAGCCGATTGCTTTTACCATGAAGCATCAACAGTTCCCCATTCATCTTGCCTTTTCAATGACTATAAACAAATCGCAGGACCAGTCTGTTGATCACATTGGTCTGGACCTTCATACCAATGTCTTCACTCATGCAGTTATTTGTGGCACTTTCTCAATGCACTTTGAGTCAAAGAGTTAAAGCACTGTTCAAAAACGATGCCAGTATGGTCACAACAAATATTGTCTATCAAGAGGTTCTACTTTAAGTATGGTATGTAGGCATTTTCATCAATTGGCTCAGAAGTAACTGAAGCAGTGCTCATAAGTTGTTTATATCATATATGGTACATAGTCTTACTATATTGGCGAGGCGGCAAGCAGCGAGTCACAAACAGAAAAACAAACATTTTCTTTCTGTAGAGCAGCTAGAGTTCTTACCTACTTAGGTCTTTGAGTGATTTTTCCTGAATTTTGAACCTCATTCATTGAACTTCATGGTCAATTCATTGCAATTTTCTGAACAGCAATCTAAGAACTTAAACCATGACTCAACATTCGTTCGGTCGACGCTTGCGTGCCGACCAGCTCACATTGAGGGATGGTTCCAAGACGATTAGAATATTTCCATGATGTAGACGAGATGACGAGATGACACATCATATAAGCCAATTGTATGACATTTTTCGTACCCACCAGCACAAAACAGATAAATCTGTGAATGTAGAAAATTTATTTGCTTTGAAACATATACTGAGGTGTGAAGCTACCCCCCGGGGTTTGGGGCAGAGCCCCAACAAGCTGTCGACCCTGCCGGAGGGCGGCTGCGAGCGGAGCAAGTAGCCGTGCCGAAGGCACGGGTCGTAAAGCTTGTAAAATTTAAGGTTTGAACAGGAGGTGGTGTCACGTGTCACACACGTGATTCGATGGATGCGGATGTCACCTACCTTACTGTTTCATTCAAGAGGTGGGCGGGCCGAAAACTCCTGAAATCAACCTCCGAAGTCTAGGTAGTGGCTGTACCCCCCCTCCCCCCCCAGCACGCGAGCGGTTGATCGGACCGACTAGGTGCGGACCGACCTCCGCTTGAATTCGTAAGCCCTTTTGGGGTGTGACTTCGCTTACGAACTGTACCTTTCGTATGACGCACTGTGACACCTGTGACTTACGAAATTTTGTCGTAAGCCCGCCTTTTTGCCCGCTTAACGCCGCCGACGCTGCCGCCAACCAGCATGTCACCTCAGGAGACACGCGAGCTGCTCAAGATCCCGGAAAACCTCCTAGAAAAGCTTTTTCCAAGCTCCCAAGCTTCAATACAAGAACTACTTGCACACAAAATACCCTACCAGCGCCCGAGTGCCCACGAGACGGATGCCACTGCCTACCTCGCGGAGAACGCACCTAGCTGCCCCGATGTCGACCCCACAACTCTAGCCACACCTCCGGCTTCGGTGATCAGCGATATAGTCAAGGCTGTGCGCCGCCCGCCACCGGGAGTCAAATACATGTCGACTCGATTTGTTGTGCGCACATTCCCGGCAACAAAAACACCTATCCAATCCACTTTGTGTCATACTGGGCCGAGCTCGGGACGGTTCGAGACGCCCGGAAGTGTTGGGATGGTGCAGTCCACAAACTAGAAACGCGCATCGAGAGGAATCCATCAGACCCGCTTGCGTCGCAGATTTTAGATCGAATTTTGGCCTTACCTTGGTACTCTGGCCTACGGGGCTTTCAAGAACGTGCTGTCGAGGGTCTAGCCAACTTCCGCAAGCCCACGGCATGGTTCAAGACAGCCGAGATCAACCAGATGCTCGAGCTTCTCGATGACGAGGACGTAGAGCTGCGTTCCCGCGGTATACGGGTCGTTCCTAGCGACTACACAAGAGATATTGTCAGGGTTTACAGGGACGAGGGTCTGGAATACGATGTCTCACCTCGGTATCGTAAAATCCGGGAGCTAGGGGGGGACTTTGCGAAGGACAGGGGAAAGGAGTTGGCGACGATCGCAAATGTTGACGAGGATCACTGGGTAACCCTCATCGTCGACTTCACATCGGAGACAGTCTATTATTTTGACTCCGCAAAGCGACCCATTAACGCGGAGCTACGGGAGGCATACAACTGGTGGATTGATCAACATCATAGCACGGAATTCGGATGGGTCGCGTTACCGTGTCCTCAACAGATCGACAGCTACAACTGCGGTCTCTTTGCAGCGAACCGCGTTGCCCACTACATCGACCCAGAAAAATACCCGCTCTTGAATCCGCAGGCATGCGACGACGAGCGAATACATGTGCTCGCAAAGATCCTAGATCGGCATGAATCTAAGGGGAGTCAATACCAGAATGACTTGGTCATTGAGAGCTGACCGGTTGTGCAGGATTTTCCGCATGTCGCCAAGTGTTTCAGCTTCACCTTCCATTACGATCTCACGGGCGACGATGTTGAGTCTGTCAGCGACGAGGGAAATCACCCTAGCACACCACCCTGCACCCCACCTCCTTCCCCAACGTCGCTCGCGTTCCTTTCGCCAATGAAGGGCAAGGTGAAGCGAGGGCTCGGTGACCGAGCCGTCGGATCACCACCGGCGAGTCCCGTGAAGAAACGCCCCAATGCCGCGAAGGAAAAGTTGGTAGCAGCATCAACGCGCGGCTTAAAGGCAATGGATACAGTCCCGCAGAAAGAGAGAGTTGGGCTATTCAAGTTTCTGAGCAAGGAGACTGAGGAGGAGAAGCGCGCGAGGGAGAAGAGGGATAAAGAGGAGGCGGAGATAAAGGCAGAGTGGAGAGCGGCCACGGAGCTTCAAGATGTGAGAGACGGGATTGTTGCTGCCGACGAGAAGCGTGAGGCCGCTGCGGGCCGGAAGCGCAAGGAGAGGGAGCGCAAGTATCTTGCAGATGTTGAGGCTGGAGTTCGCAATGAGGACTTCACTCTCAAGGCGAGAAAGAAGCGAAAGGTGTGTCACCTTTTCACCCATGAATACCAACTCAAATCTCGCAGATTGTGCCGGTTGAGCTGCGGGATGAACCCAATACTGACGACATTGCTGAGCTGTCCCGCCCGGCACGTCAGATCGAGACCCGTTTCAAAGAGAATCATCGTACTCACCTCTCCGGCCGGAAACAAGTTCGCGAACCGCGCAAGCGCGTATACAAGAACTGGAAAACACCGTTCTTGTTCAAGCAGATCCTAATGGCGGGGAAGAAAACGAAAGATTCCGGAGGGCTGTCATCAACGGCAATTGTGAAGTACCTTCAGGCCCGAGACCGCGAAACATTTAGAGAATTAGCGCCAACTACCGTTCAAGGGTGGTTCGACCGTGACGACCTGGGCCGGCGGATCTGGAAGCAGTCGGTGCTGGAGGGGGCAAAGGTGAATGGAAATATACCGGGCCATAACAAAGGCGGGCGAAGGGGTGCTTTGGTGAGCGACGGGTCAATAAAGAAATTGTGTAACTGATGCACGACAGTCTGCTCACCCAGAAATTGTCGAGACGGTCAAGAAGCAGCTGACACGTTTGCGCGAGGCAGGCGCACCGCTGAATCTCATTGCCGTGCGAGCGATTATCATCGCAACCATTCACAAGATGGCGCCAGATGTCTTCGAGAAGCGGTACGCCGATGGCTCATATTTCAAAGTTTCCGACTCGTACTGCCGCGCGTTCCTGCGCATCACAATGGAATGGTCAGAACGAAAAGCAACGAAGGCAGCTCAGACCACGCCGAAAAATTGGGAGGATGTATGCGAGCGTGCTGCTCTGCGGCGCGCGCACATCATCAAAAGTGAGGACATACCCGCGGCGCTCATCGTCAACTCGGACCAGACTGGTGTCGTCTATAATCCCGGTGCAAAGCTCACTTGGGCTCCGCGGGGATCAAACCAGGTTGCAGTCATCGGCGCAGAGGAGAAGCGCGCGTTTACAGCTCTGCTCGCAATCAGCTTGTCGGGCGAACTTTTACCCATCCAGGCCGTGTACGCGGGACTCGCCAAGGGGTCGTGCCCAACATCCACCGCTCCAAAGTACGCCGAGTGCGACGCTGCCAAGTTCCGCCACCTTCCTTCAGGAACGAAGAATCACTGGTGCAATCACGAAACTATGCACGACTTCGTCGACTTTACCCTCGCCCCCTACTTTGATGCCCAGAAAGAGCTCCTCGGGCTCGACGCTGACCAGAAGAGCCTATGGGTGCTGGATGTATGGTCAGTCCAGAGATCTAGACAATTCCGCGATTGGATGCGCACCAAGCACCCCAATATCATCCTTGACTTCATTCCGGGTGGCTGCACCGGCGTCTCCCAACCGCTGGACGTCGGAATCAATAGACCATTCAAGTAAGCACTCAAAAAGGCTTACCATGCTCACCTGGTCGATAATCTGACCGCACAAATGGATCGCGGTGAGCCGTTGCACTTTGATACGCATGTCGGCCCGCTTCGTCAAGCTAGTGTTGGCTGGTTATGGGCCGGGTATTCACTGATAAACGATCCGGTTCTCATGAAAAAGGTGTGTGATGGCTTGATACAAGTACAAGTACTCACGGGATGTACAGTCATTTGCGCTCTGCAAAGTACGCGAGTGGGACCTTTCTTACGAATGTCTCACGTCCCCGCGGATCCGGGCAAGGCTACGCAAGGAAGAAGCCCAGAACAGTCAGTTTTGGAGAGAGCTGACCAAAGCAGACAAAGACTTACCGCCGGAAATCAAGGAGGTCGCTGAGGACCTCATGCCGCTCGTAGATCAGGACGAGGAGGATGGGCCAGACGACAGCGAGATCTCACCCGCCGCTGTCATCGCCGATGTCATCAAAAAGCCCAAAGGTCGTGTCACGCGAAAGGCTGAGGGAGGCGGCCTGCGTTCCGCGGCGCTAGCTGAGGATCTTGAAGCAGATAGTGAGCCAATGGAGTGGGAGTAAGTACTTAGAACGTTCGGCGATGTCAATCAACTGCCAGCCTCTTTGTCAATCAACTGATGGATAGCAATAAAGGCCTACAAAGCCCCGCAGGGCCGCCCCAGCCACTTTTCTGGGCTAATTTCGAATTCAATGGACCCTTTCGTATGGGACCTATGTGACGCTGTGACTTACGAATATTTTCGTAGATTTTTGGGAGTGTGACAAGTGACCATACTAATTAAACGAAATGCAACAGTATTCACCTTGGAAGGAATCGTAAGGCCTCTTGTACATAACTGATCTCGCATTTTTACTCAGGAATATCCAAGGGCTCCTATTGAATGAGTGTTTAAGTTTCACCCGAATCCTCTCCGCAATGAGAATATTATATAAGTACGGGCCCGCATTTTTGCAGGGATCAAATCATGGTTTGCACATGTATACATCACCCGAATAATTGGTCGGCTCGGGATGGACCATTGCATGGCTAGGCACGTGCATTATAATGTATTTTGGCCGTTTTGGGTAGGGAGAAGGGGGCACTTGACATATTTAAGGTTTGCAGGAGGTCTTGGATTTGGCAGTACAGTACCCCATCTGAAATGTCACCAGTGGTAAAAACGAGTTTCCCGGCATTTACGCTCAAAGATTTCATTCCGTGGGTCCACTTTTTCATGTTCCGGTGTTCTCACAAGGGATTAATCGCTCATCGCTGATATTCTCCCATTATACCGTTACGAAGAACTGATCGTGATCCTGATCTAAGCCCCGTGCAAAATCAAGTACCTATATGTGCTAATTTCTTTAATAGTGGTCGCAGCAAGAAGTTACTTATGAATTATTACTGGCCATTTGAACTTATCCACAAAATTAAGTGCTGTTTGTCACCTACGGAATCCATCCCATTTTCAACATCGCCCATCGAACCGAGTCCATGAATGTATATATCCCAATGGCTTCGGACGTTTTTTTGCGTCTGAACGATGTATTAACACTATGAAACTTCGTTAAAGGTCAACTTGAGGTCTAGAAAGCTCCATAGGTCGATGAAAATTCGGGTTCTCGAACTTTTGCCACCAAGATACACAAATTTCCTGGTAGAGACCTCACTTTGCATGGGATTGTCAGAAGGACCTGCAGTGAGGTAGATGGAGAGGCAGGTAGTACTGCCTACCTCGTACTGAACTTCGACTGGATCGGTATCACGGTGTTCCCACCCTATGTAGACCGGCCCCTGTCTACGTTGATTTACATGCGGCGACATGCGGTGATCTTCGGCTACGTCCGGATACCTACATGTCCGCCATGATGTAGGCGAACCTTCAGCGAACTTGATTTACGTCCGGCTACGTGGCCACATGGGTCCGTCTAACATAAGTGCCTGCGTCTACGTCTGTAGACGCACGTAGACCCACCTCGCTCAACTTCATGACCCGACCCCTCCAGGTGGGAGCAGCATGCGGGCACTTTAGCGGTGTACATGTGTCTACGTGCGGCTACGTCGGTGGACGTGTCTACGTCGGTCTAGGTGAGTGGACGGACGTAGACCGAGGTAGATCAATGTAGACATATGTGTCTACGTGGTGTAGAAACAGGTATACACAGGGATCCGTCTACCCTTCGTCTACGGGGGTAGACGGACCCTCTTTCTACATGGGGTGGGAACGTAGTGTACCTACAAGCCAGAATCCGGAATATAAAGCGATCCACGTCGTGGGCGCCACTGCTGTACATACCAGCAGCCTTTCAATTTTTCAATGTAAATTCAGATCACCCACTTCGTACTTAATCTTTCCCGTGCGCACAGCGTTCGGAAATCAAACATTTCCTAGTTTTCGACTGTATTCACGAATTATTCAATTCCTCATCTCGCCGGGGGTCAAAGATTCCCTGGATCTTTTAATAGATAGATGCGACCTCACAGGCTCTTTTTCAAGTGAAAATAGCGTACCCATTCGTGTCCTCGGGAGCGAGTCTGGCCTACCGAAATTTGGGAAATTTGCGAAACAACATCACACAAAAATGGGAGAAATGAGAGAAACGGGAAAAAGGCCAAATAAAGGAAAACATAAATTTTTACGCCTCGAGCAGGGCCATGCGTGATGTTCGCCCAGGGACATTTTGTATCGGCCCAAATCTATGTTCTGCTTTTTGTACCGCAGTGAATAGTGAAAGTCATGATCTGGGCTTCCATGAAGCCTTTGGCACCGTGGATGAGGTGTCCGTGCACGATTGCACCATCTATTACACCTATTTGGTGCGTGTTGATCAGTGCCGCCTACGTTTTATCTTCCTAGGGACCGGCATGGATGCCATCCGCGGATGGAAAAGGTCACGTATAGCAGACTTTTTTGTCCACAGAATCCGACCACATCTGGCTAGAAACATACTAAAATCATATTCGGGGCCTATATGGCGACCCCCTTGGCTTCCACTATTTTTGGTAATATTTATGATAATGGAGGGCGAATGCACGTGACCGTTTTCGCGGATGGCATCCGTGCTGGTCCCTACATCTTCCCCACCTCTGAGCCGGAAGAAAATCCTCCATCACAGTTCCCCACATCGAATCCAATAGTAAAACTACACCGGCTCCCCCCAGATGCATGTTATTATACGAAACTCTGCCCACACGCATGTCACCCGCATCCGCTCGGTCCGCCCCTCTCAAAGAGAATTATTTTTTATTTGCGCGCTATCCTGAAAAATCGACCCTGTACAGTGGCGCTCTAAATAAATGCCGAGCCATGGTTTGACATCATTTCATGGTCGAATTCCTTCAAACAAAATTGTAGCATGAACATTCAGTAGTGCTAAGCTCGTTTGCATCGAAAAATCCATACCATACCTACTTCAATGTTGTGCAATAAAAATATTTGGGGTGTTCTGAAAAACCGACTTTGTGGGCTGGCATGCTATCGAAAATCGGTCATTGCAGCATGAAAGTACTTGAAAAATGAAGTATACTCACATTTTAGTTGACTCGATTTGATACTCATTTGAGCTCGCAATGGGCACTGCAAATCGGTCACTTTTGCTTTTTTGGGAGCATTTTCGCCCATTTTCGCCCAAAATGGCGAACTTGAGAGCCTCCGTGTGAGCTCAAATGAGTATCAAATCGAGTCAACTAAAATGTGAGTATACTTCATTTTTCAAGTACTTTCATGCTGCAATGACCGATTTTCGATAGCATGCCAGCCCACAAAGTCGGTTTTTCAGAACACCCCAAATATTTTTATTGCACAACATTGAAGTAGGTATGGTATGGATTTTTCGATGCAAACGAGCTTAGCACTACTGAATGTTCATGCCACAATTTTTTTTGAAGGAATTCGACCATGAAATGATGTCAAACCATGGCTCGGCATTTATTTAGAGTGCCACTGTAGATCATTCATCATGGCTCGCGCTGTCGGTCATATCCAACACAATTCTTTTCAAAAGGCCGCGAATGATCTCGATCTTTTTGCCAAATTTGCTGATAGCACTGGTCTAACAGTGGACTACGAGGTAATGCGAGCTTTGCTGCATGTCATGGCGACGATTCCTGTGCATGCCCTGGACAAAGGCCGGCGTCGAAGACACATTAGATCCATACATGCTTGCTGCATTCAGCATGTGCGAGCCATAATCTAATCCTGCGCTATAAGCCTGAGGATGAGGCGACGCCGCTGCTGCTGCCGCCCTAAACATCAGATTGCGGGAGGCGAGCTGTTGCTGCAAATTTTACTGCGAGCAACGTATCAGAATCTGGTGGCGGCAAAAAGAAAAGAAAAGGAGGGCAACACCAACCTGCATTTCGAGCTTCTTCTCTGCCAATTTCGCCGGCGCGGAAGAGGGTGGTATCGGAGACGGGAACATAGGAGATTGTGGAGGATACATCATAGGCTAGGGCAGCAGGGAAAAAAAATGAGACGGGGGTCTCGTTGCCGCCGCCTGTCTGAAGCCTTTTCGAACTCCGCCATCAACACGAGGCGGGTCGGCAACTTCTTTATTGCCCTCTCAACATCCAGCCGAAGCGCCAGGCCGCTTCGCGGCCTGGCGCGCTCTTGTAGCATCTAAGATAGTGAAAAGCTTGGATCGCGTCATGAGGAGCGAGCATAACAGAGGCCGCAAGACACTCAAACTTCTTTGTTTTTGGGAACAATGATCCAACCAGGATCCGGCGGTAACTCGGACAACTTTGCCCTGCCAGTGTACCCGTGAAATTGTCCAATCTTCTGTCGGAAAAAAAAGTAGTACATGATGCGGTAGAACTCACTGACAAAGAACGGGTTGGATAAACCTTTTGAATCAAATTCGATGTCCTTCCACCCAAAGAAAGTATATTGTCTTGAAGTTTTCATGTGGAATGTCGACGTCGACTCAACACAAGCCGCTCCTTCCGCAAAATGGCTGATTTGTGGTTTCGCTGGAGATACCAAGTGCTAAAGAGGGTTGTATGGCACATACTTTGAAGGTTGAAGGCTAGAATTCCAACGTAAACAGATATGGAGCTTGAATTCCAGTGGCCGGCGTGTACGAAACAAGACCGGACTGAGGCACCCGTCTCATGATCTTGCCAAATGGGACAGGGGAGGCTGATTTTCGGGCCATCAGAGATGCCAAAGGGCAGGGCAGAGTGGTCAAGAGCAAGCTGCAATTGCAACAGTCCGAGCCAGCAGAAAGAGCCGTGAATGCGTCGTGGTTAGAGTCTGAGAGGAGTATGTCACACAGTCACACGTTATCTGCATTGTGCAACGCTTTCCACTCGGACCAGCAGGGAACATTTTAAAGGCAAAGCTCATCTCACAGGCACTTCTAGTTACCCTATGATTACTATTTTCGCGAATTAGAACGAACTTGAACGAGAGTTTTGCGCAAGTGCCAGATAACACACAGCCACTGCCAGATAACTGCCAGATAACACCCAGCTGATCGGAACATTAACCCGAAATCCAAGTTCCCTTGGGTAGCCAAACCTAAAGGTTCAGCAATAACAACCCCTTCATCTAGGACGCGGCGGCTGCTGTGGCTGTGGTGGAGGTGGTGCCTGATGGAGATGAGGATGAGCTGGCGCGGCAAGGGGAACAGCGCCGTCGGGTAGTTGGAGATTGATAGTAATGTTCTGGTCATGACTTGGGATTGGTCTACATAGAAGAAATCAGGTGCTCTGTGATGGCGCGTAACTCCATTACGGTTTCCCTGATCTGAGTCGGGGACCGGGCTTTCAAAGTTCGCTGCGTCGAATATAACTGAAAAGGCTTCAACTTCTCAATCATTG